>ONZH01025820.1:0-54102 GCA_900303285.1 Rhinella marina
GACAAATGGTTTTAAATGTGCTATTTCCTGCACAGCTCCCTTGGAAGGTCATGACGACTGCTGAAAGAACAATAATGGTTAGCCCACCACTTAAAGTGCACAATCTCCGTGTCTTCATTTCACATGGGTAGTAGGATGGAGCTGACACCTCCTTTTCTATTGGACTGTTTATGCTGGACAACTGTTGCTCAGAATATTGCAATGGTGGAGGAGCCAACCATGTGAAGACTCCCATTGATCTCTAATTGTCAGGGAACAGGTAAGGATACATCTACTGTACAGAGTGTGTGCCTCAGAGAATATAAAATGTAGTAAGATCAGTCAAATGAAAGCCAAAGCCACACACTAGTGGAATATATCTGAACTCTGAGCAATGGAAACCAGTAAGTATTTTACAGTGCATGCATGCAAAATTTTACAGATGCAGATATATAAATCTGACATAGACCAAAATGTGGAGTGAACAGAGCCTGAAAGGTGCCCATACATCTTTAATAGTTGTTAGCCAAATATTTGTTCAGCCAACAACTATCTCTCCTGACTTCTCCATATACATAAATGCTCAGTTGGACCAGGTATGTTCATGTTTTCAAGCATGTACAGTAAAGACCAAAAGTTTGGACACACCGTCTCATTCAAAGAGTTTTCTGTATTTTCATGACTATGAAAATTGTAGATTCACACTGAAAGCATCAAAACTATGAATTAACACATGTGGAATTATATACTTAACAAAACAGTGTAAAACAACTGAAAATATGTCTTATATTCTAGGTTCTTCAAAGTAGCTACCTTTTGCTTTGATTACTGCTTTGCACACTCTTGGCATTCTTTTGATGAGCTTCAAGAGGTAGTCACCTAAAATGGTATTCCAACACTCTTGAAGGAGTTCCCAGAGATGCTTAGCACTTGTTGTCCCTTTTGCCTTCACTCTGCGGTCCAGCTCACCCCAAACCATCTCGATTGGGTTCAGGTCAGGTGACTTTGGAGGCCAGGTCATCTGGCGTAGCACCCCATCACTCTCCTTCTTGGTCAAATAGCCCTTACACAGCCTGGAGGTGTGTTTGGGGTCATTGTCCTGTTGATAAATAAATGATGGTCCAACTAAACGCAAACCGGATGGAATAGAACTGGTCTAATGTCCATTCATTGTGTTCTTTAGCCCAAACAAGTCTCTTCTGCTTGTTGCCTGTCCTTAGCAGTGGTTTCCTAGCAGCTATTTTACCATGAAGGCCTGCTGCACACAGTCTCCTCTTAACAGTTGTTGTAGAGATGTGTCTGCTGCTAGAACTCTGTGTGGCATTGACCTGGTCTCTAATCTGAGCTGCTGTTAACCTGCGATTTCTGAGGCTGGTGACTCGGATTAACTTATCCTCCGCAGCAGAGGTGACTCTTGGTCTTCCTTTCCTGGGGCGCCAGTTTCTTTGTAGCGCTTGATGGTTTTTGCGACTGCACTTGGGGACACTTTCAAAGTTTTCCCAATTTTTCGGACTGACTGACCTTCATTTCTTAAAGTAATGATGGCCACTTGTTTTTCTTTACTTAGCTGCTTTTTTCTTGCCTTAATACAAATTCTAACAGTCTATTCAGTAGGACTATCAGTTGTGTATCCACCTGACTTCTGCCCAACACAACTCATGGTCCCTACCCCATTTATAAGGCAAGAAATCCCACTTATTAAACCTGACAGGGCACACCTGTGAAGTGAAAACCATTTCAGGTAACTACCTCTTGAAGCTCATCAAGAGAATGCCAAGAGTGTGCAAAGCAGTAATCAAAGCAAAAGGTGGCTACTTTGAAGAACCTAGAATATAAGACATATTTTCAGTTGTTTCACACTTTTTTGTTAAGTATATAATTCCACATGTGTTAATTCATAGTTTTGATGCCTTCAGTGTGAATCTACAATTTTCATAGTCATGAAAATACAGAAAACTCTTTGAATGAGAATGTTTGTCCAAACTTTTGGTCTGTACTGTATATGTTTTCCTGGGAGAACAAAACATCATCTGTTGAGGGAGAATCGAGAGTCCTCCTTACACATTAGATTGTCAGCCTGTCTCATCAAAAATTGTAGATTTAACCTACAATTGGAGGAGTTAAAGAGATGTTTTGAGATTTTGTTAATAGATGACTTATCCTTTGGATTGGTGGGAATCTGACATTCAGGACCCCTGCCGAAGACAGCAGCTCACATAGTAGCTTTGCATAGGCCATGTAATGTCAGGTTCATCAGTCACATGGCCTAGGCGCACCTTAGCGCCACTGAAGTGATTGAGGCTGTGCTGTGATACCTAGAACAGCTACTATACAATGTATGGCACAGTGATCTAAGAGAAAGCTGCAGCGCTACTGCAAGCACATATGCCTTCTCAATCAGTTGATTGGGTTGGTGTCCTGGCTGTTGGACTCCCACCAATCAAATACTGATGACCTATACAGAGGATAGGTCATCAGTTAAAAACAATCCCAGAAAACCTCTTTGAAAGAAGTGACGTGGAAGAACCTAAAAATCTGATAATGTGTCTGAATTCAGACAGGTTTGAAAAGAATTAAGCAAAAATCTCTGAACAGACTTTTATCAAATTACTGGAAGCTTTTCGTTGTAATTATTGTAAGCGTTCTCTTTGTTTTTCAACTGGTAGATGGTTTAAATATTTGTTAGGTAAATTTATCCGGTACATAAATTAATATACCGTATTTTCCGCTTTATAAGACGCACTTGTTTCCCCCTAAAAGTGGGGGGAAAATTGCTTTGCGTCTCATAAAGCGAATAGAGCAATATTACATGACCGGCACATCGTAGGCTGTGCTGTGCTGCATAGGCATAACAGGATGCAATGTACAGATGTAGCAGCACTAGCGATCACGGGAGAATCGCGTGAGCGCACAACAATATCGTAAATAGAGTACGCATCTGATGATTTGCACGCTAATGCTATTCATTGTACGCTAATGCGAACGCATTCGTATGCTAATTCTATGCATTGTACGCTACTGCGCACGCATTTGTTTGCTAATGCGTACACATTGTACGCTAATGCGTACCAATTCACCTAATTAGCGTACTTTTACTGCGAGTGAAAGGAGTCAAAGAGGAGAAGTCGCGATTCGTTAGCAACGCTATGCGAAAACAGTGATCGCTAGGGCTGCTACATCTGTACCAGTGACAATCATCCACAGATCCTCCGTAACAGGGTGTCGTCCACAGATCCCCCATAACAGGGTGTCATCCACAGATCCTCCATTAGTTCAAAACCCACCAAAAGCACACCATTTGGTTCAAAATATTTTTCCTCCTCAAAAACCTAGATTTCGTCTTATCATCAGGTGCGTCTTATAAAGTGAAAAATATGGCAAGTAGTTGTATGTTTTTTAGCATTCACTATTGTAATATTGCATTTTGTTGAAAGATCAAAAAACAAACATTGAGCCACACTAATATGCAATAGATAGACAGGCAGACAGAGATAGATAGATACAGTGCCTTGTGAAAGTATTCGGCCCCCTGGAACTTTTCAACCTTTTGCCACATTTCAGGCTTCAAACAAAAAAATATAACATTTTACATTTTTGGTGAAGAATAAACAACAATGGGTCACAATTGTGAAGTGGAACGAAATTTATTGGATCATTTAAAAAATTTTTGTAATAATAAAACTGAAAAGTTGGGCGTGCAAAATTATTCGGCCCATTTACTTTCAGTTCAGAAAACTCACTCCAGAAGTTCATTAAGGATCTCTGAATGATCCAATGTTGTCCTAAATGTCTGATGAAGATAAATAGAATCCACCTGTGTGTAATCAAGTCTCCGTATAAATGCACCTCCTCTGTGATAGTCTCAGGGTTCTGTTTAAAGCACAGAGAGCATCATTTAGACCAAGGAACACACCGGGCAGGTCCGTGATACTGTTGTGGAGAAGTTTAAAGCCGGATTTGGATACCAAAAGATTTCCCAAGCTTTAAACATCCCAAGGAGCATTGTGCAAGCGATCGTATTGAAATGGAAGGAGTATCAGACCACTGCAAATCTACCAAGACCCGGCCGTCCCTCTAAACTTTCTTCTCAAACAAGGAGAAGACTGATCAGAGATGCAGCCAAGAAGCCCATGATCACTCTGGATGAACTGCAGAGATCTACAGCTGAGGTGGGAGAGTCTGTCCATAGGACAACAATCAGTCGAACACTTCACAAATCTGGCCTTTATGGAAGAGTGGCAAGAAGAAAGCCATTTCTTAAAGATATCCATAAAAAGTCTCGTTTACAGTTTGCCACAAGCCACCTGGGAGACACACCAAACATGTGGAAGAAGGTGCTCTGGTCAGATGAAACCAAAATCGAACTTTTTGGAAACCATGCAAAACGATATGTTTGGCGTAAAAGCAACACAGCTCATCACCCTGAACCAGTGGCGTAGCTACCGGGGGGGCAGGGGGGGCGACGGCTCCGGGCCCAGTGACTCAGGGGGGCCCAGAATCAGGCGAATACAAGTGAGCGCTTCCATTATGGAAGCGCTCACTTGTATTTAGGGACCCCCATCAGACCTCAGATCAGCCCACCCAGCCACATAGGATTAAAATAAAAAACCTTACTTACCTGTTCTGCGCTGGGCTGCCCTCCGGTCCACGCTCTGCTCTCTTCCCTGGTGGCGCGCACTATGACCTGACGCTGCACGCAGCGTCAGGTCATAGTGTGCGCGGGCCAGGGAAGAGAGCAGAGCGCGGACCGGAGGGCAGCCGCAGCGCAGAACAGGTAAGTAAGGTTTTTTATTTTAATCCTATGTGGCTGGGTGGGCTGATCTGAGGTCTGATGGGGGCACAATACGCTGATCTGAGGTCTGATAGGGGCACAGTAGGCTGATATGAGGTCTGATGGGGGCACAATACGCTGATCTGAGGTCTGATGGGGGCACAAAACGCTGATCTGAGGTCTGATGGGGCACAATACGCTGATCTGAGGTCTGATGGGGGCACAATACGCTGATCTGAGGTCTGATGGGGGCACAATACGCTGAACTGAGGTCTGATGGGGGCACAATACGCTGATCTGAGGTCTGATGGGGGCACAATACGCTGATCTGAGGTCTGATGGGGGCACAGTAGGCTGATATAAGGTCTGATGGGGGCACAGTCTGCTGATCTGAGGTCTGATGGGGGCACAATACGCTGATCTGAGGTCTGATGGAGGCACAATACGCTGATCTGAGGTCTGATGGGAGCACATTAAGCTGATCTGAGGTCTGATGGGGGCACAATACGCTGATGTGAGGTCTGATGGGGGCACAGTAGGCTGATGTGAGGTCTGATGGGGGCACAGTAGGCTGATGTGAGGTCTGATGGGGGCACAATACGCTGATCTGAGATCTGATGGGGGCACAATACGCTGGTCTGAGGTCTGATGGGGCACAATAAGCTGGTCTGAGGTCTGATGGAGGCACAATACGCTGATCTGAGGTCTGATGGGGGCACAATACGCTGATCTGAGGTCTGGTGGGGGGCACAATACGCTGTGTGCGCGGGCCAGGGAAGAGAGCAGAGCGCGGACCGGAGGGCAGCCGCAGCGCAGAACAGGTAAGTAAGGTTTTTTATTTTAATCCTATGTGGCTGGGTGGGCTGATCTGAGGTCTGATGGGGGCACAATACGCTGATCTGAGGTCTGATAGGGGCACAGTAGGCTGATATGAGGTCTGATGGGGGCACAGTAGGCTGATGTGAGGTCTGATGGGGGCACAATACGCTGATCTGAGATCTGATGGGGGCACAATACGCTGATCTGAGGTCTGATGGGGGCAACAAAACGCTGATCTGAGTCTGATGGGGGCACAATACGCTGATCTGAGGTCTGATGGGGGCACAATACGCTGATCTGAGGTCTGATGGGGGCACAATACGCTGAACTGAGGTCTGATGGGGGCACAATACGCTGATCTGAGGTCTGATGGGGGCACAATACGCTGATCTGAGGTCTGATGGGGGCACAGTAGGCTGATATAAGGTCTGATGGGGGCACAGTCTGCTGATCTGAGGTCTGATGGGGGCACAATACGCTGATCTGAGGTCTGATGGAGGCACAATACGCTGATCTGAGGTCTGATGGGAGCACATTAAGCTGATCTGAGGTCTGATGGGGGCACAATACGCTGATGTGAGGTCTGATGGGGGCACAGTAGGCTGATGTGAGGTCTGATGGGGGCACAGTAGGCTGATGTGAGGTCTGATGGGGGCACAATACGCTGATCTGAGATCTGATGGGGGCACAATACGCTGGTCTGAGGTCTGATGGGGCACAATAAGCTGGTCTGAGGTCTGATGGAGGCACAATACGCTGATCTGAGGTCTGATGGGGGCACAATACGCTGATCTGAGGTCTGGTGGGGGGCACAATACGCTGTGTGCGCGGGCCAGGGAAGAGAGCAGAGCGCGGACCGGAGGGCAGCCGCAGCGCAGAACAGGTAAGTAAGGTTTTTTATTTTAATCCTATGTGGCTGGGTGGGCTGATCTGAGGTCTGATGGGGGCACAATACGCTGATCTGAGGTCTGATAGGGGCACAGTAGGCTGATATGAGGTCTGATGGGGGCACAGTAGGCTGATGTGAGGTCTGATGGGGGCACAATACGCTGATCTGAGATCTGATGGGGGCACAATACGCTGATCTGAGGTCTGATGGGGGCACAATACGCTGGTCTGAGGTTCTGATGGGGCACAATAAGCTGGTCTGAGGTCTGATGGAGGCACAATACGCTGATCTGAGGTCTGATGGGGGCACAATACGCTGATCTGAGGTCTGGTGGGGGGCACAATACGCTGATCTGAGGTCTGATGGGGGCACAGTAGGCGGATGTGAGGTCTGATGGGGGCACAATACGCTGATCTGAGGTCTGATGGGAGCACATTAAGCTGATCTGAGGTCTGATGGGGGCACAGTAGGCTGATGTGAGGTCTGATGGGGGCACAGTAGGCTGATGTGAGGTCTGATGGGGCACAATACGCTGATCTGAGATCTGATGGGGGCACAATTACGCTGATCTGAGGTCTGATGGGGGCACAATACGCTGGTCTGAGGTCTGATGGGGCACAATAAGCTGGTCTGAGGTCTGATGGAGGTACAATACGCTGATCTGAGGTCTGATGGGGGCACAATACGCTGATCTGAGGTCTGGTGGGGGGCACAATACGCTGATCTGAGGTCTGATGGGGCACAGTAGGCTGATGTGAGGTCTGATGGGGGCACATTCTGCTGATCTGAGGTCTGATGGGTGCACAATATGCTGATCTGAGGTCTGATGGGGCACAATACGCTGATCTGAGGTCTGATGGGGGCACAGTAGGCTGATGTGAGGTCTGATGGGGCCACAGTAGGCTGATCCGAGGTCTGATGGGGGCACAATACGCTGATCTGAGATCTGATGGGGGCACAATACGCTGATCTGAGGTCTGATGGGGGCACAATACGCTGATCTGAGGTCTGATGGGGGCACATTCTGATGATCTGAGGTCTGATGGGGGCACATTCTGATGATCTGAGGTCTGATGGGGGCACAATACACTGATCTGAGGTCTGATGGGGGCACAATACGCTGATCTGAGATCTGATGGGGGCACAATACGCTGATGTGAGGTCTGATGGGGGCACATTCTGATGATCTGAGGTCTGATGGGGGCAGGGGACTGTTAGTTTAGTGATGTAAAAACTGGGGACAGGTTTCCTTTAACATAGGAGTCCCGTTGTTTTTTAATCCTATTACTCCTATATTTTACTGCATTATATGGTAGTGTATTTACAGTAGGGTAGGTAGAAAGTCTATTGTACTGTACTTAACAGCATAGATGATCTAGCAGTTTATATAGTCATCTTTCTAATACAATATTATAACCACAACTAGTAGTATGTGCCTGTGAAGTTGGAAACGTGCGTTTGGGAAGCCAAGTGGGGGGCCCACTCAAGTATGTTTCGCCCCCCCTGTGCTGAACCTCTAGCTACGCCTCTGCCCTGAACACACCATCCCCACTGTCAAACATGGTGGTGGCAGCATCATGGTTTGGGCCTGCTTTTCATCACCAGGGACAGGGAAGATGGTTAAAATTGATGGTAAGATGGATGGAGCCAAATATAGGATCATTCTGGATGAAAACCTGTTGGAGTCTGCAAAAGACCTGAGACTAGGACGGAGATTTATCTTCCAACAAGAAAATTATCCCAAACATAAAGCAAAATCTACTATGGAATGGTTCAAAAATAAACGTATCCAGGTCTTAGAATGGCCAAGTCAAAGTCCAGACCTGAATCCAATTGAGAATCTGTGGAAAGAGCTGAAAACTGCTGTTCACAAGCGCTCTCCATCCAACCTCAAAGAGCTCGAGCTGTTTTGCAAGGAAGAATGAGTAAGAATTTCAGTCTATAGATGTACAAAACTGATAGAGACATACCCCAAGCGACTTGCAGCTGTAATCGCAGCAAAAGGTGGCGCAACAAAGTATTAATGCAAGGGGGCCGAATAATTTTGCACGCCCCACTTTTCAGTTTTATTATTACAAAAAAAGTTTAAATGATCCAATAAATTTTTTTCCACTTCACAATTGTGACCCACTTGTTGTTGATTCCTCACCAAAAATTTAAAATGTTATATCTTTTTGTTTGAAGCCTGAAATGTGGCAAAAGGTTGAAAAGTTCCAGGGGGCTGAATACTTTTGCAAGGCACGATAGATAGATAGATAGATAGATAGATAGATAGATAGATAGATAGATAGACAGCTGTACCAATGTTTCTGATTCTACACTAAATCGTGATTAGCCTCTTTATATTTATAGAAATAACACTCTGAAAAAAACTTAAAAACTACATTTTATGTTAAGTGCTACAGTACTTCAATTGTGATCCCACCTTGTTATATTCTTAATAACTGCAATTACCTATATACAAAAGAACATCCTTAATAAATATAGATTTTTCCACTAATGGTAGTTTCCCAACCCGATTTGCTGAAATAATTTGCACAAATGAGAAGTAGGGAACATCTACAAACCAAGAACAAGAAAAAAAAAATTACATATTGATTGATTTTATAAACAACATTCTTGCTTCACCAAGCAAATTCTGCAATTATCATAATTACCTTTTGTGTTGAATCATCCACATTTGTTGTCTGAAATTACAGTTTGACATATAACTGTATGGGTGGGCTAGAACACAACAATCTTGTTGAAGTGCCACCTTCACTGAATGTATAAGAGGTGCTGCCACTGTGATACCATGCTGCTCTCTGTTGGGAAAGTGGTGAGGAAAAGTGCTGACCCTGCTGTACCAGCATGGTCCAGCTGCTGGATGGTTCTATTGCACCATGATTGAGATACTGCTTGCATTCTAAGCAGAAGCAAGGAAGTGCTGTACCCTTGCAATGATGAGCAGTGACACAGCTAAAGCATCATCCACGCAGAAGCCGCCAGAAGGGGCTCAATATAACTCCCACTTCTTTGCTAAGTAGAGTAGTGCAGAGCATGAGATTTGGAGTTTACTCACCTTTCCCCTGCTGAGGGGTAAATGCTGAAAAGGGTTTGCTGCAGAGGCTGCTGCAGCAGGTGAGAGCAGAGCATTCAGAAGTGACATCCAATCCCAGTGCCAAATAATAGAAATCCAACTACAGTATTAAGCAATTTGCAAATGAAGTCTTTAGTGCAATGAAGGCAGCACCTCTACTCTTGCATCCAAGCTCTGCTCCTTTCTCTGCCAAGCTGCTTATTCGTACATTAATTGACATGCCTGGAAGTAGTTTTGTAATCTTGACTGTTCCAGTATTCTCGCATTTGCGGGTTTGGTTGTCATATTGGCCCATGCACAGTGCAACACCAACTCTCTGCTAGGGCCAAAACAAGTGAACTGTATCAATATTTTTTGTATTTTGCTGTTGGAATACCATTAAGTAGATAATCTTAATACAGCATGTGTTTTCACAATTAATAAATTGGTCTTCTAGGTAAAATGGATCCTCCTTATCTCATCATTAAGTATGGAAAATCTTATTGTCAAAAAGCTTCACCTTGCTTTTCCACATAGCAAATTCAGTTCTTAAAATTATTTTTTTGATAATGTTAAATATGCAGCCCTATTTAAACATAAAGCTTGATTAATTTTTCCATTGTATTATATGCACTGCTTGTTTCCAAGGGTTATGGCCACCACTGCAGAGGGCGGCTTTTTTTCCCCTAAAATGTGCAATCATGGCCACTGCTGCTGGGAGGGAGGGCTTGCCATGATTGGCTCAAAGGCTGAAATACAGCCTCATCAGCCAATCAGGGGGGAGTAGGCAGGGAGATACCTATGCTGAAACTGCAGAAGTACTATTGCATTTTCCACTTTTGAGTGTCTGCAGTGTGTGCTAAAAATATGATTACAAAGCTATAGACAGCTATTGTAGAGTGATAAGGACACTATAGGAAAAGAATAGAAAGTTATAATTGTGTAGATTTTAGGTCAGTACTAGTAATGGCACTTGTAGGTTAAATAGAGAGCTTAGAATTGGGAGGGGGGACAAGGAGCCCACAATGGCATATCACAGTCTGATAAAAGTGGAGTGGAGGATGAGGACAATGATGATAACTGTGTGTTGGACAAGACCTAGGAGCCGGATCAGTGTGCTGAGGAGGAGGTGACATCAGAGGAGGAAGGTGGTGTCCGTGTCGGCAGCACTAAAGAGCTGAGGCAACAAACAGCCAAAACATCCTAAAATACTGACAGGACTAGATATGCTTGTATTGTGATCAGCTCGGGAACTGGTGATACCGCTGATACTGTGGGCACAGGCTCAAAAAATGCCAGGCAAGCTTGTCTGCCTCTAGCTTTGTGTGAGTAACTCCTGTATGGTGTTTTTTCTCCACAAGGTCGGCACACAAAACCACAGCTCTGTGCAAGATCTGCAGGATTAAAATAAGCGATGGGAGGTCAAACACAAATATACAGTATGCATCACCATATCATGTCAAAAAATAGAACTGGCGGGGCGGAGCCTGATCACGCTAGATGGCGGACGCTTGAGAGGAGTTCTCCCGCCAGCAAACTCCCGATAGCCTGTTCCACAGCATCTTACCGGCGACATGGCAAGATCAAATCAAAAGGAGAAGTCGAAGGATACCTCTGGCACTCCGAAACCCTCTCGGCCGCAAACTGATATGGAGAAATATCTGCAAAAACAGACTACGCTACCTCCAGCCCATGTGTCCAAGATGGCGCCGCAAAGCCCGCAAACTGAACAGTTCAGCGAGAAATCAGAGGACGAGAGCGTGGCTGAATCGCATGACCCGAGCGACACTCAGGTACTTACAAAACTCTGCTTGGAAAGGACTCTGCACAAAGCCCTTGCTCCCCTGGCAGCTGATCTTTCAACTATTAAGGCGGATGTCCGCCATATCGGAGACAGGGTAGAAGCCTTGGACGATGTGCAGGCAGAACTACTTACATTTAATGCTGCCATGTGGGACTCCCTTAAGCACTACAAAGATGCCATTACCAACTCTCTGTTACTTCTGGAGGACCAGGAGAAGGAGGAAAAATATACGGCTCAGGGGCCTGCCGGAGGCCACAGACTCAGAGGATCTTTTTCTGTCAGTGGGCAGAGTGTTTGCTAAGCTGCTGGGACCGGAGAGGGCTGGCACCATTGTTATAGAGCAGGTGCATAGGGCACTCCGACCTAAGCCGTCAGCAAATGAGAATCCGAGGGATGTTATATGCGGACATTTAAGCTATCGGGACACTGAGGCCATTTTACAAAAGTCACGCACGACGGGTGAGGTTAATATGGATGGAGTGAAGTTGCAAATATATCAGGACCTGTCGCCCACCACGCTCCAGAAAAGGAGGGCCCTGAAGCCCCTTACAGATGTCCTCCGTGCCTCAAAAACTCCCTACAAGTGGCTATTCCCTTTTGGCCTACTTATTACATCAGGCAATAGGCGCCTGGTGATCCGTTCACCTGCAGATCTACAGCAAGTATGGGACGTTTTGCATCTAACACCGATTGAGATTTCTAACTGGCTGCCGTTACCGGAGGTAGAGACGAATCTCGCTGTGTTACCATCATCTTCCCCGTGGTCTACAGCGAAGAAGCAGAGGGCCCCAAGACCGAAGAAAGTGCAGGACTCCTCTACTCCTACTTGAATATATGTGGTATCACTTGGGATGCTTTGCACTCAGGCTGAGGGTCGGGAGTTTGACCGATTAGGTCACAAATCTATGTATTACCGCTACCCCACTTATGCTCTATGTAGAGCTTACTGCCCTTGGGCAGACTGTTTTGTGCTTGATGTTTCTGTTCCTTGGTTTAATGTTCTTTCTTTGTTCCCACAAAGGTTGCACGGTGTAGTATGTCATAGGCAGTTCTGCCAGTTTGCATTACTATGGCAGGGTATCATATAAAACTAACCTCATTTAACGTAAAGGGCTGTAATTCTCCTATTAAAAGGAGTCACATCTTCCATTTACTTTGAAAATCCAAAACCAACATTATTTTGTTACAAGAGACCCATTTTAAGGCTGGCAGGGAGCCTAATCTGAATCACTCTCCGTTTAAGCAATGGTTTCATGCCAGCTTTGATGAGAAACTCACCAGGGGAGTTAGTATAGGTATAAAGGGGAATGTCCCTTTCACAAAATCTGCTGTTCTAGCTGGTCCGGAAGGGAGGTATCTGTTCCTGAAAGGACTGATTGGAAATGTGGAAATCACTATTTGTAACTTGTATGCTCCTAATAGACAAACAGCTATCTGGCTTAAGGAGATGCTACATACCATCTCTGTATTTTCCTAGGGCATGCTTCTCATAGGTGGCGACTTCAATCTCACACTCAATCCTTTACTAGATTCTTCCAAGCAAAAGTCAGCCGTCTCCTATAGAGCTTTGAAAGGAGTTCACCACCAATTACGAGACTTAGCTGTTAGTGACACCTGGAGATCTATATACGCAGATAGAAGAGATTACACGTTTTATTCTAATGCGCACAGATCCTATCAGCGATTAGACTATATCTTTCTCAGCAACAGATACCTCTCTAGGGTGGCTGATGCTTCTATTCACAACATCACTATCTTGGATCATGTACCAATAGAGATCACATTGGCCCTACATGAGCTTCCGGAGAGAGAATGGTCATGGAGGCTGAACCCGACCTTATTAGACTCACATGCTACCATACAAAATCTGACTAGCAAGATAGATCAATATTTTTCAGATAATGTGTCCTCAGATGTATCTTGGGCTTCTATATGGGAGGCGCACAAGTCTGTCATGCGGGGTGAATTCATTGCCTTAGGAGCTTATGTCAAAAAATGTCAAATGCAACAGATCACTACCTTGTTGTCACAAATATCAAAGATAGAGAGTGTACATAAAAAGTCAATAGCAATACGGGAACTAGAAGTCTTGAAAAAATTGAGATCGGCCCTGAAGGATTTACTTAACACCAAAGCAGCCAGAGCTTATCTTAGAGTTAGACATAGGCACTACGCCCATGGTGATAGGGGTAACAAAGTGATGCGGAATGAACAATCTCATATTTCTCAGATCAGAGACAAGATAGGCAAACTGGTTACTGATGTGAAGGATATTGCTTCTGTCTTCTCAGCTTTCTATAAGGAATTGTATAACCTTAGACTTGATCAATCACCTGAGGTGGAGGCTGTGCGGCAGACCACGATCAGGAGTTTTCTTGACTCTCTCAATTTGCCAGTACTGTCGGGTGACCACTCAGCTAAACTTTTGTCTCCTATTACTCTTACGGAAATACAAAAGGCACTCACATCCACTCCATCGGGCAAGAGTCAATTGCATACTATAAAAAGTTCCTCCTGGTTTTGGGCCCTAAACTGGTACAGTACTTTAACTACTTAATGGAGGGCAATACCCCAGCAAGACAGGGCCTGGAAGCACATATTGTGGTCCTGCCCAAACCTGGCAAGGATACAGATCTCCCTGCCAGTTACAGACCCATTTCACTCCTCAACTCGGATGTCAAACTCTGGGCCAAGATATTGGCCACTCGGTTGTCCCCTCTTTTGGATAGTCTTGTAGCACCGGAGCTAACCGTATTTGTTAGGGGAAGGGAGTGCAGGGACAGCACGTTCCAGGTCATACAGGCAGTGGAATATGCCAATAGACATAATATCAAGCTGACATTATTGAGCACAGACGCCGAAAAGGCCTTTGATAGAGTGGATTGGAGGTTTATGGAATCAGTGATGTGCAAGTTTGGCTTTCCTTCACAGTTTGTCTCCGCGGTGCTGTCCCTGTACTCCTCACCATATGCGAGAATACGGGTTAATGGCATGTTCTCCCCAGCTTTTGACATCAGAAATGGAATGAGGCAGGGCTGCCCACTTTCACCCATACTTTTTATCTTGTGTCTGGAGACGCTTATACAGACTATTAGACAGGACCCTAACATCTCGGGTTTGACTGTTGGGAGATGCACACACCAAGTAGCAGCCTTCGCAGATGACATGCTCCTTTTCTTAAGGAATCCCACGGCCGCCTTTCCCGCCTTGATTTCCCTGCTAGACCAATTTGGTCAATTATCTAATTTCAAGATAAATCTTTCAAAGTGTACAGCTTTAGGTGTTAATGTTCCCCAATCAGAAGTTTCAAGTCTGTCCAATACTTACCCTTTTGTTTGGGCTCAGAGCTCTTTGAAGTATCTCGGGATACTAATACCTAACAACCCAGAGCTGCTCTTTCAACTGAATTATCCTCCTTTATTGACTGACATTAAGTATATGTTACAGGGCCTAGTAACTTCCTCTTAACGGTTAGGAGACTTATCTCTAATTTTGTTTGGAAGCACACTCCTCCTAGAATTGCCTATTCCATCCTTAGATTGCCAAAAAATTCGGGGGGTTTTAGCCTACCTGATGTTACTGTATATTATCAGGCAGTCCAGCTTCAGCTTTATTCTGAGGTTCTCTTCTCCACTGATAGGAAGCTTGGTTGTCAATTGGCTGTCAGCTTATTATCAAATAAAGAATTAGCACAATTATGGCAATCCCCCTCTGTCATATCAGGTAACCTGCATAGTCTTACAGGTATGGTGCATGTTTGAATGCACTGAGCGCTGGTCTTGGTCTGTGGCACACTCCCTCCTTATTCATGCCCTCTCACCTGATCCCCTATGTGGCTGATCCTGCCTATGTGGATGACCTAGGGATATGGCGGGAATTGCAGGAAGTTGCAACGGGAGACCTACTCAAGGGGAAAAAGATACCCTCATTTTCCGAGGGTACCGCTGGTCAGAGATGCATTATTCCCATTTTACTAAGTGGTGTAATAAGTTTTTGCAACAAGTTACAGGTGATCATGTACCCACATGGTATGAATCTTTGGTTTTGTCGCATATTCCCCGTGGAGGCACTATCTCTTTCTTGTATAAGAAGATTATAGAAAAACATTCCTTGGAGAAACCCCCTTTCATATTATCGTGGGAGAAGGAACTCAAAGGCAATTTTACTGCCACAAAGGTCTCCTCATGGAATCTCGAGATGTATTAGAACTCAGGAGAACTCATACAAGATCATCACTAGATGGTATAGAACTCCTGATGTCCTTCATAAAACAGACCCACTTAGGCCAGCGGAGTGTTGGAGATGTCTTGGTGATTTGGGCTCGGCCCTGCATATATGGTGGGGGTGCCCAATGATCCAACCTTTTTGGAGTCAAGTTATTTCCTCGATAAATACAATATGCGGCACTACCATTAGCCTCTCCCCCTCCCTAGTTTTGCTAAACCTCTCAGATCAGACCTGCATAATTTCTAAAACTAATTTGGCTTCTATACTTATTACGGCGGCTAAACTGCTTATACCATTACACTGGCTTAGTACATCTCCTCCCACTCTGGCAGAAGGGATAGGGAAGGTGCAGGATTTGTACAGACTTGAGGAGATCTCGAGCTGGGGAAGTCATGCGCATGATAAGTTCAAGATGCTTTGGTCCCCTTGGTTGTCGTGGGTATCCACCAGGACATAGGATGTATAGTGATGGGAGAAGTCAGGTCATTTTAGGTGGGATTAGAGGGAGCCCACGTTTTTCCCGCTTATGTCAACCCCCCCCCCCTCTACTCTTGCTCCTCCTCCTGCTCTTCTCACTACCACACCCCAACCCCCCCCCCCCATCCTTCCTTCTGCATGGCCCTACTCTCATCTCATTTTATTTCATTTAGTTTATTATATTTCATTTTTCATTTATCTATCCAATTGCTTGTGACATACAAATACTTGATGACTATGCACTACTCTGAGATATGTAGGCTGTACTTACATGTATTCTCATTGTAATCGCACCTGTGATCTTTGTGATGTTATTCTCATTACTTGTTTGTAATGTTCTTACCATTAAAATTAAAATAAAGTTTGTCAAAAAAATAGAACTGGCCAGCATTCCAAATCAGGTAAAGTCTGTCCTCCCTCTTCTGGGCTTTTTATGTGTGGGAGCCAGCCCACATCCCCAGACAGTAGAGTGTCCTTGTCATCATCATCAGCTGCTTCTTCAAATGCCCAGATTACTCTTCCTTCTAGTCATCTGCTCCATTGTGAGACATCCATACCGGAACGTGAAGAAGAATAAGAAAACTATTCTCGACCAGCAATTAATTTGAGTGTAAGCTATACTCCAACCTGGCAATGTTGCTGACGGTGCAGTTGCTGCCGTACCACTTAGTTTTGGTAATGGTGGCACAGTTCTACGCCTTCACTAAAATGTAATTATTTTGTATAATATTCATGCCCAGCTGTAATTTTTTTTCTCAAAACAATTGTTTAAAATTTCAATGCTCACTGTGCAGCAAGGTGCATGCCACCATGGATGCATATTCTGTTATGGGCAGGGATAGTATATCTTTTGAGGCCCACTGGGTCAATGTTTTTCATGGTATCAGCTAGGCAGCACCACAGCAAAAAGGCTCCTATTGACACCTCCATATTTGTGTCAGTCTGGTTCCCACACTAGGTGCTTACCTGTCTCCTCCACATTCTCCTCCATGGACATTCTCCCATCCCCAACAGAATCAGGGTAGAGTGTCGCTCCCCCTCTCCTTCCCTCCTGTCATATGTTTAAAGGGGTTGTCCGAGTTATTTTTTTGTCCTTTGTATGTTTCTAACTAGTCAAATACAACAGCTTTTCCATACACTTTCTGCTTCTAAAGCTGCTGGTTTCTTAGATTTAACTCAGGGTCACATGACCTGTGATGTCAGCTTATCTCCCTGCTGTGTGATGTTTCGTGCAAAAGCCTCAGAGATCAGATAACAGTCTGTACACGAGAGGTTACTGGCCATGCCCCCCTGCTTTGCCGGGCTCCTGCTGCAGAGATTATTATTACTGCATGTAAACAAAGGCCAGAAGAGAACCAGGGAAATGAGGAAATAGAGATTTTTTTTTGCCTAAAACTTGCTTAAAGGGGTATTCTCATCTTAGACAATGGGGGCATATCGCTAGGATATGCCCCCATTGTCTTATAGGTGCGGGTCCCACCGCTGGGACCCGCACCTATAGCCAGAACAGAGCGGGGAGCGCTGCGCCTGGAGGACCCCAGGTTTCCGGGGGTCCGGCCACCACCAGGCGCAGCTCCCCGCGCCGCTCATAGAAATGAATGGGAGCTGGGCCGTGCATGCGCGGTGCGCTCCCATTCATTTCTATGGAGCCGACGGAAGTAGCCGAGCCAGCGCTCAGCTATTTTCGGCGGCCCCATAGAAATGAATGGAGGGCGGCTGCGCATGCGCAGTGCGCCCTCATTCACTTCGGGGGCTCCGTTCTCGATATAGGTGCGGGTCCCAGCGGTGGGACCCGCACCTATAAGACAATGGGGGCATATCCTAGCGATATGCCCCCATTGCCTAAAATGAGAATAACCCTTTAACTTAGTTATATATTGCTGCCCATCAGATTTAAAGTACTATATTTTTTTTTTCATAACTCGGACAACCCCTTTAAAGTGAAGCATTGCCATGCCATTTTAGAGCTGATCGACTTGGGTGAGAGCACTGGCGTAACTATATGGGTCACACTGGTCGCAGTTGCAGTGCATCTTATAAAGGGAATACTAGTGAGCGCTTCCATAATAGAACCGCTCGCTAGTATGCAGGAGGAGGGGGAGTAAAGCACTGGTAGCTCTGTACAGTACTTACCCCTCCTCCTGCGCTCTCTTCCGGAGTCCCGCGCTGCTGTGTCCTGACTGCCTGCAGCGTCAGGACGTACAGAGCGCACTCTGACCTGACGCTGCAGGAGGTCAGGTGACTGCAGCACGGGCCCTGGGAAAAGGTGAGAGCGAGGAGACAGCCTGACAGGGAGAGGAGCGACACAGCAGGAGAGGTAAGTTTATTTATTTGTTTTATAGTCTGATCTGAGGTCTGATGGGGGGGGCAAAAGGGGGGTCTGACATGAGGGCCAGAAGGGAGGGATCTGATATGGGGGCTAGAAGGGGGGTCTGACATGGGGGCCAGAAGGGGGGTCTGATATGGGGGCCAGAAGGGGGTCTGATATGGGCACCATAAGGAGGTCTGATATGGGGGCCAGAAGGGGGGTCTGATTAGGGACCTGAAGAGTCTGACTGGGGGTCTTATTAGGGGCCTGAAGGGGGGTCTGACTGTGGGTCTGAAGGGTCTGACTGGGGGTCTAGAGAGGTCTAATGGGGTCTGGAGGTCTAATGGGGGTCTGATTAGGGATCTGGAGGTCTAATGGGGGTCAGATATGGGGGTTTGGAGGTCTAACTGGGGTTAGATATGGGGGTTTGGAGGTCTAATAGGGGTCTTATATGGGGTCTGGAGATGGGGGGTCTCATCTGGGGTTTGATATGGGGATCTGATCTGAAAGATAAGGGGGTATTGTTTTTCTGTGTGGTACCAGTATTTTCAGGGGACTGTTACTGCAGTATAGTATGGGGGGGGGGAGTGTTAAGAATGTGAGAGAATGATGGAAAAGTAGGAAAGTAAGATGTCTATGTGGACTCGGCATGCATGCTTGGTACCTGCATCCCTGTATTAGTGGAGGCCTTTGAAGCACTACAAATGGCAAAAGGCAGAAGGGACCCAGCATGCATGTGGAACCAAACACCCCCTGATTATACGGAAGCCAAGGTTGGCACATAACAGGTAGGAAATAGTGTTAGGTTCCCGTTCTACAGAGATCACCTGGACAATTTGGTGAACGGGTCCAGATCATTTTGTACAAAATATATTTGCCAAGAATCTCTAATTTACCAAACAAGCATAGCATTAGCTCCAGAATACTTCATATCTCTATGGCATTTTGTGCTTTATCTGGTTAGCAGTGTGCCGTTGCATTGTATGTATTTTCCTTTTCATTGCAATCAGCCATAACAATGTTCACCTGCGCATTGGGATGTGCTGACTGAAAACCCCTCTTTTTTTCATCCTTACTAGAGATGAGCGAATTTTTAAAAAATTCGATTCTGCTGCTTCGCCGAATTTTCCGAAAAGATTCGCTTCAATCCGAATAAATTCGTTGTGAATCACGTTAAAAAACGGCTACTTCCGGGTTGCAGAGAGCCTGGATAGTGGTGTAGAACACTGCCTTGCAGTAAAACGCATAGGGAGTAGTGTTGAGCGAGCACTTCTGTGCTCGTATGCACGGGTGCTCTGGCTGAGCAACCGAGTATAATGTTAGTCAATGAGACTAAACCAGGCACCCCCAGCTCGGAAGAGGGGAGGGTGTCTGGTTAATAGAAAAAAGTCAGAATCGCTACTTCTCCTCTTTTTCTCCTTTCGCTTGTATGCTAATTGTATGCTAATTAACTGAATTTGTACGCATTTGCGCACAATGCGTACGCATTAGCATACAAATGCGTACGCATTAGCATACAAATGCGTACGCATTAGCATACAAATTTGTACTCATTAGCATACAATGCGTAGTATTAGCGTACAAATCAACATTACAGTGAATGCCAGCATTGCGCTTGAGTACACTCGGTGTTCTACTGTGGTAGTGAAAGAATACTGTGAGCCAGGTTTCTTAGAATCGCTGCACACTTGTGGCAGAATGACAGACCTTGGAAGTGGCAGCAGCATGAGTAGGCCAAAGAGTGGCACAAAGAGAGACCCTGGAAGTGGCAGCAGCATGAGTAGGCCACAGAGTGGCAGAATGACAGACCCTGGAAGTGGCAGCAGCAATGGAAGTAATAGTACAATTTGGAGGCCACAGAGTGGCACAATTACCTTATTTTGAGGTAGCGGCAGCTAGGAGACGGCATGTGCAGTTGGCGGCGACAGCAGCATCAGGCCGGAGAGTGGCATGATGACATACCCTGAAGAGCAGACCGTACTAAAAAATTCTCTTCCTTTTGGCCAAGATCAACTGTCGCATATGTTCTTAGAGCAGTCGCATATGTTCTTGTTCTACAGAGCAGGTGCAGTGAAGGCTCCAGCTTTGCCTCGACTGTGACAAAATGTCAGTATTGACCCAAGAAAGTTCGGAGTTCCGTCTTGAGATCGAGCTAGCGGTCTGCAGGTAGCTGAGCTACCCCCTGTGGGAACCCCTGCCTCTCGCCTCCCCCATGCTCATCGCTGAGTGTCCTGGGGGCCGGAATCGTTTACTTTTAAAAATACAAGTGTTCAAAACAAACAGGGTTTCCTGTATACTTGAGCTAGCAGCAGTCAAATCTTTGTCTGCAGATGACGATAATGACCATGAAGCCCTTGCTTCACCTGGCTCCCAAGTGTAATCGGCTACATCATCATCAACTACAGTTAGCTCTGTTTCCTGTATACTTGAGCTATGAATAATGGAATGGGACTACAGAACGTACAAAAAATTTACGACTGACATACTGCCAAGCAGAAGGTCCAAAAAATTTGAATCAATTTTGAGGCCACAGAGTGGCACTGTAACAGCAGCTGCAAGAGGCAGCAGTCGAATACATTTCAAGGCAACAGAGTTGGAGAGGCAGCAGGAGTGGTACTAATTTTAAAGAGACAGTATGGCATAGTGACATATCCTGGGAGAGGCAGCAGCAGTCAAAAAAATTTAAGTGCAACATACCGTAGAGTGGCACAATTACATAGTTTGGACGTAGCGGCAGCTGGGAGACAGCATGTGGAGGCGGCGGACACAGCATGAGTAGGCCACAGAGAGGCACAATTACATAGTTTGGACGTAGTGGCAGCTGGGAAACAGCGTGTTGAGGCGGCAGCTGGGACGCAGCAGTATCAGGCCACAGAGTGGCACAATTACATAGTTTGGACGTAGCGGCAGCTGGGAGACAGCATGTTGAGGTGGCGGACGCAGCATGAGTAGGCCACAGAGAGGCACAATTACATAGTTTGGACGTAGCGGCAGCTGGGAGACAGCGTGTGGAGGCGGCAGCTGGGACGCAGCAGTATCAGGCCACAGAGTGGCACAATTACATAGTTTGAACGGAGCGGCAGCTAGGACACAGCGTGTGGAGGCGGCAGCTGGGACACAGCAGTATCAGGCCACAGAGTGGCACAATTACATAGTTTGGACGGAGCGGCAGCTGGGACGCAGCAGTATCAGGCCACAGAGTGGCACAATTACATAGTTTGGACCTAGCGGCAGCTGGGAGACAGCGTGTTGAGGCGGCGGACACAGCATGAGTAGGCCACAGAGAAGCACAATTACATAGTTTGGACGTAGCGGCAGCTGGGAGACAGCGTGTGGAGGCGGCTGCTGGGACGCAGCAGTATCAGGCCACAGAGTGGCACAATTACATAGTTTGGACGGAGCGGCAGCTGGGACACAGCGTGTGGAGGCAGCCGACACAGCAGGAGTAGGCCACAGAGAGGCACAATTACATAGTTTGGACGTAGCGGCAGCTGGGAGACAGCGTGTGGAGGCGGCAGCTGGGACACTGCAGTATCAGGCCACAGAGTGGCACAATTACATAGTTTGGACATAGCGGCAGATGGGAGACAGGGTGTTGAGGCGGCAGACGCAGCATGAGTAGGCCACAGAGAGGCACAATTACATAGTTTGGAGGTAGCGGCAGCTGGGAGACAGCGTGAGTAGGCGGCAGCTGGGACGCAGCATTAGTAGGCCGCAGAGTGGCACAATTACATAGTTTGGAGGTAACGGCAGCTGGGAGACAGCGTGTGGAGGCAGCAGACGCAGCAGCATCAGGCCACAGAGTGGCACAATTACATAGTTTTGAGTGAGCGGCAGCTGGGAGACGGCGTGTGGAGGCGGCGGCAGCATCAGGGCACAGAGTGGCATGGTGACATAGCCTGGAGGTGACAGCAGTAGCAGCATGAGGAGACCTGATTGTTGAGGTGGCAGCATCATCAGAAGGCTACATATTGGGTCAGTGACAGAGTGGAGAGGTTGGTGGTAAAGTCACTGGTAAAGATGCTGGGTGGTAGAAGGAGCAGCTGGTAGATGTGTGGCATCAGGCGGGTGGCAGCATCATAAGAGTGGCTGAGGCAGGTAGCTTGAAGAATACAGTCTCATTTGTCAAGGTTTGGGTGACGCATCATGGCTGATCTAATCTGATGCATCAGGCGTTGGCATTAAACACCCGCTCTGATGCCACACTACTAGCCGGGCAGGACAGCTTCTCCAGTGCAAACTCGGCCAGTTGCGGCCACAAATACAGTTTGGCTGCCCAGTAGTCCAGCGGATCTTCAATGTGGGGTGGCAGGGTGCTGTCCAAGTAGGCCACCACCTGCTGGTTCAGGGTCTGCTCCTGGTCTACCTGCTGCTGCTGCCACCGCTGCTGGTGAGTACTTTCCGCACTTGGCGGGTGAAGAAAGCTGCTCATCAGCAACTCCAGACTCAAGTTGCTGCTGATGGAGCTGGTACTGCTCCTAACCCCCGACCCCCCCCATAGCAGCCATGGCAGTGGGACGTGAGCGCTGAGGGACCCCCCGGTCAGACCTGCGAGAGGATGGACGACCACGCAGATATGCAGCAGCCAACTGACTACATAGGATGTCTCTATAGTACTTCAGTTTGTCCTCCGTCTCAGCAGGTGAAAAAAAAGCCCCCATTTTAGACCGGTAGCGAGGGTCCAAGAGGGTGGAGAGCCAGAAGTCATCCCTCTGCCGGATGGTGACTATTCGGCTGTCACTACGTAAGCAAGTGAGCATGCATCGGGCCATTTGCGCAAGTTACTCGGAGGGACTCCCTGCCTCCAGCTCCACTGTATCCACATGGTGTCTCTGGGTCATCTGCCTCATCTTCCGCATCTCCCTCTACCTCCTCTGGCTGCTCCTGCTCCTCCTCTTCTGTCACCTGGGTAGAAAAACCACTAAATGCTTGTGCTCTAATGTCCTCCTCCTCCTCCAAATCAGCCCCCACCGGACTCATGTGGCCATGAGATGCAGTCTCCACGTCTCCAGTCCCCTGACCAGAAAGATTTTGCAGCATCTGTCCCAGGACATAAAGAAGTGGAATGACATTGCTCATACCGTAGTCCTGGCGACTGACAAATAACGTGGCCTCCTCAAAGGGCCTGAGCTAGTGGCAGGTGTCACGCATGAGCTGCCACTGGCTGGCATCAAAATTACACAGGGGAGTACTCCTGTCCGCTTGGTTCATTAAGAAATAGAGATGAGCGAGTAATGCTCGGGTGCTCGTTATTCGAGTCGAATTTTTCCAGATGCTCGGGTGCTCATTTCGAATAACGAACCCCATTGAAGTCAATGGGAGACTCAAGCATTTTTGCAGGGGACCAAGGCTCTGCCTAGGGAAGGCTGGGTGAAAACCTGGAAACCTCAGAAAATGATGGAAACACCACGGAAATGGACAGGAAACAGCAGGGGCAGAATGCATGGATGCCTCTGAGGCTGCTTAATCCCACCATTACCCCAGATTCTCAGGCAACAGCCTGGTGGTTACCCTCATGGCAATTGTGCTCACCCAGACCAAGAAAGGCGAGGAAAATACCCATCACATGTTAGGGAAGCACCCAACTAGGTGCAACGAAGGTCCATCACCGCCTGCAGGTGACACCACTGCTCATGCTGGCACTGTTTGGACAGAGGGCCTGTAGGTGGACCTCCGGAAAAATTGTTTGGAGAGAGGGCCTGTAGGTGGAACTCCGGAAAAATTGTTTGGAGAGAGGGCCTGTAGGTGGACCTCCGGAAAAATTGTTTGGAGAGAGGGCCTGTAGGTGGAACTCCGGAAAAATTGGAGAGAGGGCCTGTAGGTGGAACTCCGGAAAAATTGTTTGGACAGAGGGCCTGTAGGTGGACCTCCGGAAAAATTGTTTGAAGAGAGGGCCTGTAGGTGGACCTCCGGAAAATTTTTTTGGACAGAGGGCCTGTAGGTGGACCTCTGGAAAAATTGTTTGAATAGAGGGCCTGTAGGGGGCCCTCCTGAAAAATTGTTTGAAGAGAGGGCCTGTAGGTGGATCTCCGGAAAAATTTTTTGGAGAGAGGGCCTGTAGGTGGACCTCTGGAAAAATTGTTTGAATAGAGGGCCTGTAGGGGGCCCTCCTGAAAAATTGTGGTAAGAGTGCCAGTTGGATCTCTAAAAAATGGCGTCTTTTGGGTCAGCGTTAGGCAAAGACGATATGGAGGAGGGGGAGGAGTTGGAGGAGTAGAGAAGAGGAATCGGATACATAAGTTATTTAAATCTTTAGCTGCTTTCGCCCGGAGGAGATTTGAATTCTGGTGAAATCCAGGCTTTGTTCATTTTAATAAGCGTCAGCCTGTCAGCGCTGTCAGTTGACAGGCGTGTATGCTTATCGGTGATGACGCCACCAGCTGCACTGAATACCCGCTCTGACAGCACGCTAGCGGCAGGGCAGGCCAGCACCTCCAAGGCATACAGTGCCAGTTCAGGCCACGTGTCCAGCTTTGAAACCCAGTAGTTGTATGGAGCAGAGTGATCGCTACGGACGTTGGTATGGTCAGCTAGGTACTCCCTCACCATCTTTCTGTACAGCTCCCCCCTACTCTGCCTAGACTGGGGACAGGTGACAGTGTCTTGCTGGGGTGACATAAAAGTGGCAAATGCCTTGGAGAGCGTTCCCCTGCCAGTGCTGGACAAGCTGCCTGCTCGCCTCCTCTCCCCCGCTACTTGGCCCACAGAACCATGCCCTCTGCCGCTAGCGGCGTCAGATGGGAACAATTGTTTCAGCTTGTGCACCAGGGCCTGTTGATATCTATTCACTCTCATACTCCTTTCCTCTGCAGGGATGAGAGTGGAAAGGTTCTGCTTGTACCGTGGGTCCAGGAGAGTGAACACCCAGTAATCGGTGTTTGAAAAAATTCTTCTAACGCGAGGGTCACGGGATAGGCAGCCTAACATGAAGTCTGCCATGTGCGCCAGAGTCCCAACACGCAAGAATTCCCTCTCCTCACTGGCCTGACTCTCCATTTCCTCCTCCTCCTCCTCCAAGTCCTCCTCTTCAGCCCATACACGCTCAAGAGTTAAGGACTGAGCACTGGTACCCTCTACTGTCTCGCCGACATTCTCCTCCTCTTCCTCCTCATCCTCCTCATCCTCATCCCCCTCCTCCGATACGCGCTGAGAAACAGACCGGAGGGTGCTCTGGCTATCAAGCGATGTATCTTCCTCCACCGTCTCTTGTGACAAGCGCAAAGCATCCGACTTGATGCTGAGCAGTGAGTTTTTCAACAGGCAAAGCAGCGGGATGGTGAGTCTGATAATGGCGGCATCGCCGCTGACCATCTGTGTTGACTCCTCAAAGTTGCTCAACACCTGGCAGATATCAGACATCCACGTCCACTCCTCATTGTAGACTTGAGGAATCTGACTGACCTGACTACCAGTTCTGGTGGACATCTGGAAGTCTACAATCGCTCTGCGCTGCTGGTAAACTCTGGATAACATGTTTAATGTTGAATTCCATCTCGTGGGCACGTCGCACAACAGTCGGTGAGCGGGCAGTTGTAGGCGGCGCTGCGCTGCCCTGAGAGTGGCAGCATCTGTGGACGACTTGCGGAAATGCGCACAGATGCGGCGCACCTTGGTGAGCAAATCAGACAGATTGGGGTATGTCTTGAGGAACCGCTAAACTATGAGATTGAACACGTGGGCCAGGCATGGCACATGTGTCAGTCTGCCGAGTTGCAGAGCCGCCACCAGGTTACGCCCATTGTCACACACAACCATGTCTGGCTTGAGGTTCAGCGGTGCCAGCCACACATCGGTCTGCGCCGTGATGCCCTGTAACAGCTCTTGGGCGGTGTGCCTTTTGTCACCTAAGCTCAGCAGTTTGAGCACCACCTGCTGGCGCTTACCCACGGCACTGCTGCTGCGCCTAGAGCTACCGACTGAAGGCGCCGTGCCCACGGATGGTAATTCGGTGGAGGAGGAGGAGGGGTCGGAGGAGGAGGAGAAGGCATAGTACGTCTGAGAGACCGTGACCGAGGTAGGCCCCGCAATCCTCGGTGTGGGCAGTACATGAGCGGCCCCAAGGTCATTCTCGGTCCCAGCCTCCACCAAGTTAACCCAATGTGCCGTCAGTGAGATATAGTGTCTCTGCCCGGCAGCACTTGTCCACGTGTCCGTGGTTAGGTGGACCTTCTCAGAAACAGCGTTGGTCAGGGCACGGATGATGTTCTGTGACACGTGCTGGTGTAGGGCTGGGACGGCACATCGGGAAAAATAGTGGCGGCTGGGGACCGAATACCGAGGGGCAGCCACCGCCATGAGATTTCGAAAGGCCTCGGTCTCTACCAGCCTATAGGGCAGCATCTCCAGGATAAGCAATTTGGAGATGTGGACGCCTGGACAGTATATACGGATTGGAGCGAGTGTGCTGAACTGTGACACACAGAAAGGTTACACGCAGCTGAGTAAAATGGATTTGTATCACTGAGCTAAAACAACTAAAAAACTAATTTTTGTTTTATTTTTTTTTTTAGTTTAGTTTTTTTTAGAACGTGACGTGCAGAAACTATCGTAGAACTGACTGACACCCTGTTAACGGTGGCTATTTAGACTGCGACCCAGAAAAATGTCGCACAGAGATTTTTAGGATCAAGCTGTATACGTTATTGGTAGCAAATGACTTGGTTGTATTCTGTGACGTACAGAAAGTGTCACCTGGACAGCATATATGGATTGGAGTGAGTGTGCTGAACTGTGACACACAGAATGGTTCCACACCGCTGTGTGCAATGGATTTGTATCACTGAGATATAACATAAAAAAAGGGAGTTATATATGGAGATAGCTGCACTACTAGTGCCAGCCAGCCAAGCCAGGAGACCAAAAAAAAGTCTTCTAGCCCTTAGAAGGGCTGTTGGGTTCTTTGTGGGTGGTTCCTGCCTAACAGAGAACTAAATGCAGGCCCTAACACTGTCCCTGAAAGGCAGCAGCTCTATCCCTAAAGACATCCAGACGGCATCTGAGCCGAGCACCGCGGCCAGTCACTAGTATATTCCAGGGTCACCTGATCAGGCCAGCCAACCTCTGCTATCGACATGTAAGGGCCCCACGTGATGCTGGGTGTACCGTAGAGTCTCCTGGCTTGTGATTGGCTGTGTTTATAGGCGCCAAAAAAGCACGATGCGGAAGTTGCCATTTCCTCGAGTATGGCGAGATACTTGTCCGAGCAGCGAGCACTTACGAGTACCCTAATACTCGAACGAGCACCAAGCTCGGACGAGTATGCTCGCTCATCTCTATTAAGAAATCATTTATGGCCTTTCTCTGTTCGTACAGTTGGTCCAACATATGGAGGGTAGAATTCCAACGGGTGGAAACGTCACATATCAGCCTATGTTGGGGGACGCCATTCTACCGCTCCAGCTCAAGGAGGGTGTGCTTGGCGCTGTAGGAATGGCTGAAGTGCATGCAAAGTTTCCTGGCCATTTTTAGAATGTTTTGCAGTTGGGTATAAGACTTGAGGAAACGTTTGACAACTAGATTAAATACGTGCGCCATGCAGGGCGCATGGCTCAGCCCTCCTCGGCGCAGCGCGGACACCATGTTCTTTTCGTTGTCTGTCACCATGGTTCCGATTTTTAGTTGTCGCGGAGAAAGCCAGCAATCGATTTCTTCTTGCATGACGCGGAGCAGTTCCTCCCCTGTGTGACTTCGTTCACCCAGGCAAACCAGACGTAGAACTGCGTGACACCACCGTGCCCTGCACATGTGGTACGCTGGAGGTGCACAATGACTTGGCCCTGCAGTGGAGGCTAAGGTGGTGGAGAAGGAGCCGGACATTAGCACAGTATCAGCAGTTTGACAACGAGGAGGAGAAAGTGGCGTTACCTGTTCAAGTTGCTCGTGTGGCTGGGCAGGAAGCACATTGACCCAGTGGGCCGTAAAGGACATGTACTGTCCCTGACCGTAGTTGCAACTCCACACGTCGGCGCTGCCGTGTACTTTGGCAGACACCGACAGGCTCAAGGACTGGGCCACCTTCTCTTCTACATATTTGTGCAGGGCTGGGACTGACTTTTTGGCAAAGAAATGACGGCTTGGCACTCTCCACCTCGGCTCGGCACAAGCCATAATTTCTCTATTTCTCTGAACTGTGCAGATTCCACCAGTTGAAAAGGGAGGGACTGCAGCACGAGCAACTTGGACTGGGTGACGCAGCTGCTGTTGCTGCCTCTGACTGGACCGCCACATCTGAGCCACGGTTCTCCCAGGCCACTTTGTGGTGACGCTGCATAGGTTGGCGCAGGGCCATGGTGCCAACATTAGCACCCTGGCCATGCTTCACTTTCTGACCACAGATTCTACATATAGCTATGTTCACTTCCTCAGGCGTCTTAACAAAAAACTTCCACACCGCCGAGTAGGCGATTTTACCACCAACACTCCGCACTGATGGAGTAGTACCTCCTCTGCCTGGCTGAGCCGCTGCGCCGCTCTTTTCAAGGCCGGAAAGCACCTGCAAAGAGTGCGGTCTACACCGTGCCCGTTTGGCTCCTGACCTCACACTGCTGCCACTACGCTGACTCCCACCCACACTACCAACTTGCTGGCTGCACCGCTGCCTCACGCGCAAGCTGTCAGTCTCGTCTGCAGATGACGATAAGGATGATGAAGCCCTTGCTTCACCCGGCTCCCAAGTGTGATCGGCTACATCATCATCAACTACAGTTTGCACGTCGCTAATGTCCTCCTCAACTGTCTCTGTGTACAAAGCCTGACCGCTCGCAACATCACCTCCCACTAGACTCTCCTCATCAGTACTTGACCGCCTACTGGAAGGAGCAGATTTCTGCCCCACCTCTTGGCTTCCCAGTAGCTGCTGACTGTCCTCAAGTATTTCTTCCTCACTGTATAGTGGCTCAGAGCCCACAGCATATAGTACGTCTCTGGCTGAGGGAACCGAAAAGGACAGAGGCAGGTTGAGGACAGGTGAGGGCAGTGGAGGTGCTCCAGGCCCATGCCAACTAAGGATTGTATCTGACGAACCCACCGTCTCTTGGCTGGGGGTGTCCGATGTCATCTGGGAGGAAGTGGATGACAGAGTCAACCATTCAAGAACCGCTGGGTTGGTGGTCAACACACGACTGCTAGATGACACCAGTAGCTCTGACCCCTAATGCCACGTCCCCTTTCTCTGCTGCGACCTGTGCCTATTCCAGAAACATTTGTGCTACTGCCCCTCCCCTGTGAAGGGCCTGTCACCGCTCTGTCTGACATACTGATTGATTACAAATGTAAAATAAAAGGAAATTAAAAATCCACCCAAAAAATTTACTTTGCTCACTGCCTCGCACAACAACCTAACTATTTATTTGAGAAATACCATCACACACAGAGTGGGTTAACAATGGGTTGCTGAACTGCCGTACAATGGGTTACTGCACAGAACTACACACTATATGACAATTTTCTTTTTCTATGGCAAATGAGGCCACAAATACTTATTTAAAAGTAACACTGACAACCCCACAAACTCAGATTCACTATTTTTTCTAATGATATTCACTGACTACCTTACAGCAATGTAACGCTTTTCTGCTTGGATGGCGAATGAGGCTTAAAATACTTATTTGAAACTAACCACCCCACAAACTGAGATATATATATATATTTTTTTAATGATATTCACTGACTACCTTACAACAATGTCACGCTTTTCTGCTTGGATGGCGAATGAGGCCTAAAATACTTATTTAAAAGTAACACTGACAACCCCACAAACTCAGATTTACTATTTTTTTAATGATATTCACTGACTACCTTACAGCAATGTCCCACTTTTCTGCTTGGATGGCGAATGAGGCCTAAAATACTTATTTAAAAGTAACACTGACAACCCCACAAACTCAGATTCACTATTTTTTTTAATGATATTCTCTGACTACCTTACAGCAATATCATGCTTTTCTGCTTAGATGGCGAATAAAGACTAAAATACTTATTTGAAACTAACCACCCCACAAACAGATATATATATTTTTTTTTAAATGATATTCACTGACTAACTTACAGCAATATCACGCTTTTCTGCTTGGATGGCGAATGAGGTCTAAAATACTTATTTGAAACTAACCACCCCACAAACTGAGATATATATATTTTTTTAAAATTATATTCACTGACTACCTTACAACAAGGTCACGCTTTTCTGCTTGGATGGCGAATGAGGCCACAAATACTTATTTAAAACTAAAACTAATAACCCCACAAACAGATTCACTATTTTTTTTATTTATTTTTTATTTATTTTTTTTATTTTATTTTTTAAATGTACCCCTAAAAAGGCTCTGACCCTCTTTCACTGCACTGCACTGCAAAAAAGTGACACTAGTGGTGCTTCTTTGCATAAAGCACCCCAAAACAGCCTTCAGAAGACAGTGTAGTGCTGTACAAGAGGCTAACCCCTACAGTCATGGCCAAAGGTTTTGAGAATGACACAAATATTATATTTTCACATGATCTTCTGCCCTCTGGTTTTTATGTGTGTTTGTCAGATGTTTTTATCACGTACAGAAATGTAATTGCAATCATATTATGAGTAACAAAAGCTTATATTGACAGTTAGAATGAGTTAATGCAGCAAGTCAATATTTGCAGTGTTGACCCTTCTTCTTCAGGACCTCTGCAATTCTCCCTGGCATGCTCTCAATCAACTTCTGGACCAAATCCTGACTGATAGCAGTCCATTCTTGCACAATCAATGCTTGCATTTTGTCAGAATTTGTAGGTTTTTGTTTGTCCACCCGTCTCTTGATGATTGACCACAAGTTCTCAATGGGATTAAGATCTGGGGAGTTTCCAGGCCATGGACCCAAAATCTCTATGTTTTCTTCCCTGAGCCATTTAGTTATCACCTTTGCTTTATGGCAAGGTGCTCCATCATGCTCGAAAAGGCATTGTTGATCGTCAAACTGCTCTTGGACGGTTGGGAGAAGTTGCTCTCGGAGGACATTCTGGTACCATTCTTTATTCATGGCTGTGTTTTTAGGCAAGACTGTGAGAGAGCCGATTCCCTTGGCTGAGAAGCAACCCCACACATGAATGGTTTCAGGATGCTTTACAGTTGGCATGAGACAAGACTGGTGGTAGCGCTCACCTCGTCTTCTCCGAATAAGCTGTTTTCCAGATGTCCCAAACAATCGAAAAGGGGATTCATCAGAGAAAATGACTTTACCCCAGTCCTCAGCAGTCCACTCCCTGTACCTTTTGCAGAATATCAGTCTGTCCCTGATGTTTTTTCTGGAGAGAAGTGGCTTCTTTGCTGCCCTCCTTGAGACCAGGCCTTGCTCCAAGAGTCTCTGCCTCACAGTGCCTGCAGATGCACTCACACCTGCCTGCTGCCATTCCTGAGCAAGCTATGCACTGCTGTTACCCCTATCCCACAGCTGAAACACTTTTAAGAGACGGTCCTGGCGCATGCTGGTCTTTCTTGGGCGCCCTGGAGCCTTTTTGGCAACAATGGAACCTCTCTCCTTGAAGTTCTTGATGATGCGATAGATTGTTGACTGATGTGCAATCTTTCTAGCTGCAAGGCCATTTTTGTGCAGTGCAATGATGACTGCACGTGTTTCTTTAGAGATAACCATGGTTAACAGAAGAGAAACAATGATGCCAAGCACCAGCCTCCTTTTAAAGTGTCCAGTGGTGTCATTCTTACTTAATCATGACAGATTGATCTCCAGCCCTGTCCTCATCAACACCCACACCTGTGTTAATGGAGCAATCACTGAAACGATGTTAGCTGGTCCTTTTAAGGCAGGGCTGCAATGATGTTGAAATGTGTTTTGGGGGATAAAGTTCATTTTCTAGGCAAATATTGACTTTGCAAGTAATTGCTGTTAAGCTGATCACTCTTTATAACATTGTGGAGTATATGCAAATTGCCATTATAAAAACTGAAGCAGTAGACTTTGTAAAAATTAATATTTGTATCATTCTCAAAACTTTTGGCCATGACTGTATGCCCACTCACTGCTGATGCAGTGTATATGGATAGTGATTTAATGCCTGATTTTCTGTCCACAAATCGTCCCTCTCCTATCCCTGCAATTCAGGTTATCTATCCCTGATCTCTTTTCTTGTATTTTGAAACGTTTTCCTATCATTTGCCCTATCTCTCCTGACGTCTGTCTCTGGTCTAACATGAATAGCAAATGGCACTTTCCAGCGCTGCAGAACTATTTATAGGGCTGTGACATCTCAGGACCTGGCTGGCTGCTGATTAGCTACCTGTCTGCATGTGATCGCATTGTGGGTGTTTACTTCTTTGTCCCAGAGATCCTTTCCCCATGTCATGCCATGTGCTTGCGGCCATTTTAGGAAAAAAAAAAATTCGTTACTACGAATCGCCAAGAAATTTGCTTTCGTTGCGAATCAAATTTTCCATGAAATTCGTAACGAATTCCACTTCGTCAGCTTCGATTCACTCATGTCTAATCCTTACCCACAACATCTTTATGTTTGATCGGCATATCTTCCACCAGCTCAGGTGAGTCAGCATGGATAGTCCCTGTGTGTCTACTTTTTTTAATCTCTAGCTGGGCCGGTGAGAGTGCCAGATTGTGTTTGGTGATGATCTAGCAGCCCCCATTATGCTTTGGCTGTGGTTTATCAATGATGTCCTCATTTTCTGGAAATGCAATTGGGATACATTTTGTAAGTTCATTTCTGCAGTGAACGGCAATGATCTCGGTTTATTTTTTACTTCTGAAATTTATGATAAATGTATCGATTGTAAGCTCTTACTGGCAGGGTCCCCTACCCCTCTGTACAAGTCTGTTAATTGTTTCTTGTTTATTGTATTTTTATATTTGTGTTTACCCTGCCTTGGTATACAGCTCCATGGAATTAATGGTGCTTTAAAATAAAGAATAATAATAATATTAAGCTTTTAGATGTCACCATTATTAAAAAAAGCAGATGGCAAGATTGTCACCAACCTTTTTCAAAAATCTGCAGCCACAAACAATTTAATCAGCTGGCACCCTTTGGCCCTAAGGAAGGGCATTCCAAAGAGCCAGTACTTACACGTCTGCTGGAACTGCGCCACCCTTTCAAATTTTAAGGTGGTGGCTAGAGATCTCAGGACTCATTTTGAGAGATGGGGATATCCACCTGATGTCCTCAAATGAGCAAACCAACAATCATTGAGTAGTAACCTTGACCACCTTTTGAATCCAAGATCCGGAAAGGGTGGTACAGATCACATGTGGATATTGGCCGCCTATGACGCTGCTCATGGGGGAGTAAGACGGGTCTTATCTAGGTATTGGGGCATTTTGGAACGTGATCCGGACATCAGACATCTGGTGAGGCGGTTCCCATTGATAACATAACAACATGAACAAAACTTAAAGGATAGACTGGTGCATAGCCTATTTCAGATATCAACACCTCAGACATGGTTATGTAACCCTATGGTGGGAAATTTTAAATGTGAAAATTGCATTGCATGTGAGCATATCCATGAAGGAAAAACGTCTTTGTAATGGGCAAGGTCACTTACACTCCTTATATACTGTAAGACTGCAGGTCTGATCTATCGGATTACATTGTGGCCTCCAATATGTTGGTGAAACCATTTGAGAATTTAGGCAACTTATTGGGGAGCATTTTGGTGAAGTTTGCGATGATAATAGTATTCCATTTGAAGGATTATCATTAGGGCGATAACCACTTCCTGACCTATCAGGGAATTGAACAGGTGAGACATTCACCATGAGGTGGTAATTTTTATAGATTGGTCCTTCCTCCAAAAAGAGGCACAGTGGATATTCAGGTTGAGTGGTCAGATCTGCTTTACCTGATTTATTTAATACCCTGTTGTTGCAGCCTCAGGGGTTACAGGTCTTTCGTGTTGGGATCTGTATTGCCTGGTAGCACCATTTCAACTTCTGCATTGGGCTTTATCATTTGGGTCTGCAGGTAGTCTTACTTCTCCAGAAGTGACTCATGGTATTATTGATATACTGATAGGGGTTACAAGCTTCCCTACTGGGCCCTTCATGTCATGGTGACACTATTCCGTTATTCCACTATTGTCATTTTACAGAAGCCTTATATTATGAGTCTGTGGGAAGTATTGAGACATCTTTCCCTATGTCTCACTATTCTTGCAACGACAGCCTCTGGCTCATGTGGATGATTCCTGTTCTTACTGCCCTACTGAGGCAACTTACAGTACTCCCAGATTGATGGATACATAACCGCTTCAGTTCCCCTATATTCATGTGATGTGTTCTCATCTTGAGTCACTGTGGAGCTAAGTATTTGCATTTGGGCACTATCTACCTCCTCTCCTTCCTATTGGCTCCTGTAGGGTTCCCTTCCCACCTTGTGGGTGGGGCCTCATCTTTATATAGATGCCATGGTGGCGGGCACGCTATGGCCACACGCTATCAGGTGTGGTGTGGTCTACTGCCTGTACTAATGAATCATGCCGCATAATCACGCTTCTGATGACACATTGTATCAATGTTGAAACGCATAGAGCGAGTATTAGTTGAGGCAACAAGTTCTGGGTTCTAATATAGAGCAAGCGTTAGTTGAAAGAGTAATTTGTGAGCTCCAGCACAGGATAGCTGCAGGTTTTGGTAGTGGGACAGTGTGTTCTGTACCTCTGCAATCTTAGGCTTTAGACTGCATCCATTGCAGTTTGGCTTATGAGCACACTCACCTAGTATTTTGCACCTATACAAGTACTGTACCAGGCACAGCTTCCATTCTGTTTTACTGATTTGAGGGCCAGCGATCTAGAGCATTCACTACAGGCAATATATTTTGTTAGGGTTGTCCAGTGTACTCTGTCCTGTGAGACACCGTTGGGGTGGTATTTTTTTATCTTGTATGACCACTCATTATATGAGATACTTCTACTATTAAGTACCGTGTGCCCCTGCCACCCCAGGTCATACCACATCCCTGTTTCATCTGGGTTTTCTGCCTATTGCTGTTGCCGGGATGCTTTGATTAGTATTTATTATTTTGATTATAGCATTTTCATAGCCAGTGATTACTGTGGCATGAACTATGTCATTTTCCCTAATATTTATCAGTGCAGATACTAATGTTGATGAAACAAGGGATAGCTAAGGCTACTTTCACACTAGCGTTTTATAATTCCGGTATTGAGTTCCGTCATAGGGGCTCAATACCGGAATAAAACGCTTCAGTTTTGTCCTGCTCCTCCTGCTCCTACTGCGCTGTGGAGACCTGCCAGGAGCATGTAAGTATGTATGTGTATTTGTATGTGTATTTGTATGTGTATATGTCTGTGCACACATGTCCCTGCGGCAGCACGGATCCGGTGGCACCCTTCACCTGCCGGATCCGGGCTGCCACTAGTGTGAAAGAGTCCTTACACATTTTGCTGTCCTCCCTGTAGTTGTTGGGGAACAACCTGAAGATAGTCCCATGGAGGAGGACATGGATGAGAAGCAGGGGCTTAATGATGGCGGTCGCAGAGGGTGCTACCACGACGAGGCGAGGGGAGGGGGCCCACTGCACTCCCATGTAATGGGAGTGCTATGACGGGGCCCGGCATGAAGTACAGTGACAATGCCGGGCCCCGTCAGAGCGCTCTTTAAACATGTATAATATGTATAATATGTGCCCCAGGCGCAGAGACAAGAGGGTCGTGGAGTCAAAGGGGGGCACAGAGGCAAGGGGGGGGGTCGCATGCACTCACCTAGCAGTTCTTGTCACTGCGGGGCTGTTTGTCTCCAGAGTGAAACAGGGGGCCCTCTCGGCTCCCTGCTTAAAGGGGTTGTCCGAGGTATGAAAAAAAAATATATAGTACTTTAAATCTGACGGGCAGCAATATATAACTAAGTTAAGCAAGTTTTAGGCAAAAAAAATCTCTATTTCCTCATTTCCCTGGTTCTCTTCAGGCCTTTGTTTACATGCAGTAATAACAATCTCTGCCCCTCCCCCCTCTCTGTAAAGGGAGTGAATACAAGTGCTGAGTGACATGTCTGCCTGCTGGGATACTCAGCAGCATGTTGTATTTGTAGGACTACAAATCCCAGCTGTACAATGACACTGCTGATACACACAGGATCTTCCCCCTACCTGTACTTGTAGTTTGCATCGCCTCCAGATCAGCTTTGTGTCGGTAGGGTGAGGAGGGTAGATCCTATGTCTCTTTACATCTGCAGCTGCTGTTGTAAAGCCTTCAGTGTGTTCTGGCTAAAGGGGTTAATGTTTTATCTGAAGGAATCCAGGGAGAGAGCAGATAGCAGCAGCGGCAGAGCAGGGGGGTGGGGGGTGTGGCCACCACAGTGACGTCTTGTGTGCAGGCTGTTATCTGATCTCTGAGGCTTGTGAACGAAACATCACACAGCAGGGAGATAAGCTGACATCACAGGCCATGTGACCCTGAGTTACATCTAAGAAACCAGCAGCTTTAGAAGCAGGAAGTGTATGGAAACGCTGTTGTATTTGACTAGTTAGAAACATACAAAGGACAAAAAACTAACTCGGACTACCCCTTTAACTGTTCTTCTGAGCTCCAACAGTCCCCCTGCAGGCCACACATCATGCTGCTGCCTGTGGGAGAAGCACTGAAAGCCCGGGAATCAGCCTCCACCACAGCCAGCAGCGCAATGTGAGTGTGAGAGTGCGTCAACAGGGAAGAAGGTAAGAATGTGTTTTTTGTTTTGTTTTGTCATAAAGCTGCAGACTGGAGGCAAAAGGGTGCTACAACTAGAGTGAGGGCACACAAAAGTGGGCATCTTTACTGAGGGGGAACCTAATCGGGAATAACTACTGTGAGAGAGCACCTAATCTGGCATGACTACTTTGAGTGAGGAGGCACCTAATCCGTCATAACTACTGTGAGGGGGCACATATGTGGGCATAACTACTGTGAGGGGGCACATATCTGGCCATAACCACTGTGAGGGGGCACATAATCTGGCATAACTACTGTGAGGGGGAATATATCTGGCATAATTACTGTGAATGGGCACATATCTGGGCATAACTACTGTGAGAGGGCACATATCTGTCCATAACCACTGTGAGGGAACACATATCTGACCATAACTACTGTTAGGGGGCACATATCTGGGCATATCTACTGTGAGGGAGCACATATCTGGACATAGCTACTGTGAGGGGGCACAGATTTGGACATAACTACTGTGGGGGGGCACAAAAGTGGGCATAACTACTGTGACAGGAACATTGGTTTGCAGAGTGCTGTTGTATTGTATGTATTTTTTTTTCCTTTGTGTGTTTAGCCATGGCAACGTGCACCTGCATACTGAGTTTGTACTGGAGGTGTGGCTACTCCATTTAGTCGTGCACTCCTGACCAGCCTGTCTGCCCCATAGGCTGATTTTAATTAGTGTAAGTATAAAGCTGTAGTCTGCTCTCCCTGCACTCACTGGAAGCCTTTTGGCACCAGGAGAGGTATAGAGTGGGCTCAGCATGCATGTTGGTACCTGCATTCGCTGGATTTAATGGAGGCCATTTTGGCACAAAAAAATGAAAAAAGCAGAGTGGACCCAGCATGCATGTGGAACCTGCACTCCCTGAATTTTATGGTGGCCGTCCTGGCACATAACAGTGTGGTAGCACTTAGGGGAAATGTCCTAGATTACCCTGCTATACATTGGCATGGCTCAGTCTTTCAGGCCAGCACAGCGCCCCCTGCTGGTGATTTCACAGTCACCGTCCCTTCCTTATGTGATTATTCTTTTTTTTCTCTATCACCACAGAGACCTTGTTCTGGATCCAGTGGACATCACGCCGACGCCAGTGACACCCTGGATGTTAGGACTGGCCCAGTATGCTTTCTCTGTTCTTTCCTGCCCAGCCTCCAGTGTCATCTCAGAAAGGGTTTTCAGCATGGCAAGGGGTATTGTGACATCAAAATGGACGAAGTTTTCCTCCGCTAGTGTACAAAACATCATTTTTGTCAAAATGAACAAGGCATAAATCCACCTGCTGAGGCTGATGAATAGATCTGAGCTTGCTGCTGCTGCCGCCATCATGTGTATCATATGGCTGCTGTTGCCATCATCATGCCACTGTCACTGATTGCCTACCATCATGTTTCATACCACATAACTGCTGCAGCTGCTGCCACCTCTGCAGCAGCTGCTACTTCTTGCTGCTAATCCTGCTACTTGAATTTCCATTACCCCTTCTGCCACTTCCATTACCATTACACAGCTGCCACTATTACTACTACTACCCCTAAACAGCCACACACATCTACTGCCTTGTTTGTTCCATGCTATGCTGCTATTGCCGCCGCTATTATTATTTTGCCCACATGCCACTGTTACCCTACACTTTCCACATCCACACTCCTGCTGTTGCTCCCAATTAAAAGAGAGTATTTTTCTAGACTCGTTCAGAACAAGCCATTTTTTCTTCTGACAATTAACAGTTGTTCATGTATGTGTATATAAACAGGGGCAGGGATCTGCCCTCAGTGAGGCATACTTTTTGGATGCTTGGTCCCAACAAGCCACTGTTTTTGTTCCATAGTACCTTGTGTTTAAACACCATCTGCCCCCGATAAGGGAAAATTTTTGGAAACATTCTAACCTGAAAAAGCATACGGCATGTAATGGCGTGGTGTGTTTTTAAACATACTGTCTGTTAAGACAAGCAACATGCATTTACCCATAGCCAGATATGTCAGTGTAAGTGTCACATATTATTTGATATTCCTGTCATTGCGTTCAAGACTTTGAAAATGGGGGGGGGGGGGTGATGAGGAGTAGAAAGAGCAATAATTTGTAAAATAAATAAATAACAAAAAGAGATTATATCTTATCATAAAAATCTGACTCCTAGCAGACTAGTGTGTGTTACTGTATATACTAATTTTCAGGGCAATTGGAGCAACCTTAATTCGTGATGAATCAATTATACTTGTTCATACTTATTCAAAAATTTTCCAAATTGGACACAAAGCGAATTTCAAGAAGTTCACTCATCTCAAAATGAAGCATCACTTTGACAGAATAAAAGGGTTAAATCAATTATTATACTGTTCAGAATTGCTCAGGCTGTGTATTGGATAAATTTGACTACATCACAGTTATTTTTAACTCTGACTTAAAATCTGGCTTCTGAAGAAATCTGTAATTAAATGCATTCAGGGAACTGATTGCACAGGTGCCTGTTACTATAGCTTCATTATTATATATTTCTTTTCCTTATCTGTGAGACAACACATCCTGCTACCCTTCAAAGTAGAAGAAACTACTGAAACCCAAATAGAATACATTGAATGGTTTAGCGCATATTACTTCTTATGTGTATTTGTGTAGCTAGAGCAAGTGCATGTTTTATGAGAGTTGTACTGAACTATATAGAATTTTTCATTTGCTAATTGTCACCAATTATTTTATGCAAAATGAATGGTGCCTGTTAGAGATAAGTGAATCAAATTTTATTAGAAATGTCCCCAAAAATTCTGATTCTAGCAAATTCGAAATTGTTGCAATTCATTTAGACGGAATCGCTCAAAATGGCTGCTATCATTTTACATATGAGAAGACAAAAAAAAACTTCATCTGCCATAAGAAGGGATAACTTTGGGACCTTTTTTTATTATTATTTTACAGTGCAGTGTGTTATTAAACATGATGTTTGTTTGTTTTTTGTTTGTCTTGACGCTTTGCATTGGTATCTCTGACCCCCATGGGTCACCTGTCAACCACACCAGGACTACTCCAGGAGGGAGCGGTCTGGTGGGTCCCCCATAGAGAAGTACAGATCCCTGTATAGGGGTTAAAAGGTCCAAACCAGTAGACTGTCAGATTAACGCTCCTAAGTCAAACCAGATGGTTGACACAATGGTCCCACACCCACTGATCATTATAATACAAAAGTTTTTCTGTCATGATATGCTTCATCAGATGCAATATGTTTGGAGTAGCCTTCCCTAAAATAATTGAAATAGCACAGTACAGACAAAGGGGGGAATTTATCATTAGGAGAAAATTTTTGCTTCAGTCTGTGTTGGAGTACTTTCTGCCACATTTATCAAATGTCACAGGTTGTTTGATAAATGTGGCTTGTTATTAAACCTAATACTTTTGTCTAGAGAAGCTCCTCTACTTTTCCTACTCCACCCTCCTCCTGGAGTGAGATTGCGACTGATTTGCGACTTTTTAAAAAAGTCTCAATGATAAATCTGGAGTGAAAGTCATTAACCACTTCAGCTCTGAGCCATTTCCCCCCTTCCTGACCAGGCCTAATTTTTCAAATCTGACATGTGTCACTTCATGTGGTAATAACTTTGGAACGCTTTTACTTAGCCAAGCGATTCTGAGATTGTTTTCTCGTGACACATTGTACTTCAAGTTAATGGTAAACTTGAGTCGATAAGTTTTAATTTTATTTATAAAAAAATCCAAAAGTTACCGAAAATTTGAAAAAATCCACTCTTTTCTAAATTTCAATCTCTCTGCTTTTAAGACAGATAGTGATGCCCCATAAAATACTTTTTAATTTACATTCCCCATATGTCAACTTTATGTTGGCATCATTTTGGTAGTGTCATTTTATTTTTTTAGGACAGTAGAAGGTTTAGAATTTTAGACGCAATTTTTGCTAATTTGCAAAATCAACTTTTTTAAGGACCAGTTCAGTTCTGAAGTCAGTTTGTGAGGCTTACATAATAAAAACCACCCATAAATGAGCCCATTTTAGAAACTACACCCCTCAAACTATTCAAAACTGATTTTAGAAATGTTGTTAACCCTTTAAGTATTCCACAGGAATTAAAGCAAAATAGATGTGAAATTTCAAAATTTCACTTTTTTTGCAGATTTTCCATTTTAATAATTTTTTCCTGTAACACATCAAGGGTTAACAACAAAACAAAACTCAATATTTATTACCCCGATTCTGCAGTTTGCAGAAACACCCCACATGTGGTCGTAAACTGTTATTTGGGGATACGCCAGGGCTCAGAAGGAGAGGAGCAGCATCTGCATTTTCTAACATGGAATTTTTTGTCATGGTTTGTAAGAGTGATAACTTTTTATTTTTTTTGTGGACTGAGCTGCGTGAGGTCTTATTTTTTGCGGGACAAGCTGTGCTTTTTATTGGCACCATTTTGGGGTACATATGGCTTTCTGATCACTTTTTAATCTAATTTTTGGGAGGTTAACTAAAAAAAAAAAGCAGTTTAGGGGCATTTTTCTATATTTTTTTTTACACAGTTCACTTGATGGGGTAGATCATGTGATATTTTTGTAGAGCCAGTTGTTACGGACGCAACGATACCAAATATGTCTATTTTTTATTTATTTTTTACGTTTTACACAATAAGAGCATTTTTAGAAGAAAAATCATGTTTTTGTGTTGCAGTTTTTTAAGAGCCATTTTTTTTTCATTTTTCGGGCTATAATCTTGTGTGGGGGCTCATTTTTTGCGGGAGGAGGTGACGTTTTTATTGCTACCATTTTGGGATGCATACGACTTTTTGATTGTTTAATATTATGTTTTTTGGTAGGTGATGCGACAAAAAAAGCTGTTTTGGCTTAATTTTTATTAGATTTTTTTTACGCAGTTCACTTTATGGGGTAGATCATGTGATATTTTTATAGAGACGGTCGTTTCGGATGCGGTGATACCAAATATGTGTATCTTATTTATTTATTTTTATTTGTAACTTTTTTAATGAAATATTTGGGGGGAAATTATTTTTTTTTATATATATGTGATTTTTTTTTTTTTTTTTATGATACTATTTCTTTTTTATTTATTTTTTTACACTTTGTGTCCCCCATAAGGTCATACAAGACCTCAGGGGGACATTTAACTTCACTTAATTTATTTTTTTTTTTTTACACTTGATTTCTCCTGTAACTGGGGCTGACATAGTGGCCCCAGTTACAGGGGAAATACATCCCCAGAGAGGCTGTACAGCATAATACTATGCTGTACAGCCTCAGTGCAGGGCTGATCGGGTCTATGAGAGACCCGGCAGCTCCTGCACTCTCCCGGCCCCGGCGATCACGTGACCGCCGGGCCGGAACAGGAAGCGCAATAGCGCTTCCTGATATGTATACACAGCGCTCGTTGAGCGCTGTGTATACAGCGATCTAGAAGGCAGGGACCCCTGGGAACGGTCCCTGCCTTCTCTTTGGGGTACCCTGCTGTCACTGACAGCAGGTACCCCACTGTGCAGCTGCACGATTAGCGTGCAGCTGCTATCTCTGAATCGCCGTTTATAAACGGCGATTCAGAGATAGATAACCACTTCCCGGACGTTTATAGTCAACGGGCGGACGGGAAGTGGTTAACATAGCTAACCACACCCGCTTTTCCACCCATATTACAAAACTGGAGTGAGTGGTGTACACATGCAAAAAGTGACAAATTTTGCGCAAGTGAGTGTGAAAAGTCGCATTAATTTTTTCATACGGGTGTGCAAAAAAGTTGCAAAAGCCCTATTTTGCGACTTTTTGATGCCAGAATTCTGGAGTGAAGATATGATAAATCAGGGCCAAAGGCTGTATGGCAGCATATGGAGTCTCTGCTGCTCTATTCCGTGGATCCTTACACAGGGGCATAGCTATAGGGGGTGCAGAGGTAGTCGCTACCGGGGGGCCCAAAGACCCTTGTGCCACATAGGAAGACACACAAAGCACTGAGGGAAGAGGGCCCAAGCTGAACTCTTGCACCAGGGCCCATGAGGCTATAGCTACGCCCCTGTCCTTACAGTATCAATACCACCTTCCTGCATAAACTTTACAATATATAATACATACTCAGCATTTCTCTTTTCCCTATCCTTACCACATCTGCTGTTTTCAATATTCTCGATGCACACAATCTTCAGTCTTCAATCAGCTGCTTTCCACTACAGAACAATTCCTTATAACACCAATTCATTAAAAGGAGATAGTTATTAGACCCCAGTGCCTACAGCATTATTGTAACATAATTGCATATGTGTTTATTTTGTGTTTTGTTCCGTAATTTGCTTCAGTAGAGCCATAGGCAGGAACCTACTCTGCCGTCCCTTGAACAGATCCTGGCAGCTGGAGCCTAATGTTGATAGCGGAGTTGATTACTTTCTTCTTTCAGCCACTGTAGCCCAGCCACTTTTCAGTTCCTCAAGTGACATCATTAAACAGATATGAAGGTGTCTTAGTCCTATGCTCATCTTATTGTGCACCAGTGACAAGCCACCACACTCTGGTTTGTATGAATTATATGAAAAAGGAATTAAAAAAACAGCGGTTCTTTCCGGGGAAGGTCTGGAAAACCGCCACTGTTCTGTGAGTGTTATACCACAACAGGCCAAGGCAGGAAAAGCTAATGATCTTAAATTGATGTAGGAGAGTTTGGGCTGATCCTGTATGCTACACATCTGTGCTCTAGCAGATGTCTCTTTGTGATGATAAGTAAACTGCACATCCGTCGTTACAGAACACTCCATTTTATCAAAAAAACTCCATGAGGATATAGTGGTTTTTTGTATAACTGTACTTTCACAAACTGAAATATAGGTATATATGTTTGCACAGTATATATATATATATATATATATATATATATATATATATATATATATATAATGTATCATTATATGCAAGCAAAAGGAAATAGCTTATTTCATTGAGAGCAAAGCTGGAAACAGAATATTTTTAGTCAGAATAATATTCTGCATTTCTATATGTCCAGCAAAATCAGAAATTACGAAGTTACAAACAAATTAATAATTCAGTGCGAAGAGGATTGAGGGTCCAATTCACAAGAATTTACAATCTATGAGGAAATAGGGATTACACAAGAGGCAAACTTTTTGTCTGTGCATTCTTCTGCAAAATGTAATGCAATAAATTGCAACACTGTTCCTTCAAACATGCCTAAAAAGATAGTAAATCTAATTTTACATACACTTCAGTTCCCCTAGCTCTGAACTATATGTCAACCACAGCTGACATTTTGACTGATGGTATTCACTTCTCCTTCCAGAATAGCTCGGCCCCTTGTAAGAATTGTGCTCCAGTAAATTGGGTGTCCCCTGTTGGGATGTGTCTGTCCATTATGACATCATAGTGTAGGGGTGTAACTACCATAGCAGCAGACCAGGCGACTGCTATAGGGCCCAGGGCAAGAGGGGGCCCAGTCTTAGTTCACTGGAGGTGAAAACTTGGTCAGGACTCTACCCTCTAAAGGAACAACTTTTAGCAAATGAGGCAGTGGAAAAATGGCCCAAAGGTCATTGAAAAGGATTTAGGTGGAACCCCTTCTGTCCTGTGTGAGGGGCCTGGTTTGATCCTTGCTATGGCGCCCTTACTTCTCTATGTACGCCACTGTCATAGTGGCTTGAATTTTAAAGGCAGTCTGTCACCTCATTTTCACCTATATAGCTAACAGCAGTGCCCCACAGACGATTGCATACACATCCCAGACATACCTGTGTGCACTTTGTGTCTGTATTCCTTGTTTAGAAAAAGCACTTTTATTCTGCAGGAAAACAGCTCCCAAGTGCCTGGCTCTGCTGCTGCTGCAAACCAGACTGAAGAGGGGAGGGCTACTTTAGTTGCTCATATCTTGGGATTGGTAACCGATAGAAAAATGACCTTCTTTGAAAGCTGACATTCCAAGCTTTAAAATGATACCAAAATCATAGCATTATATCCAGTATATCAGAAGATATAGCTGTTAGAAATCGAGAGAAAGCTGTTTTTAGTTTCACTTTCAACCAGGCACTTGGGAGCTGTTTTCCTGCATAATAAAAGTGCTTTTGCTGGACATGTAATACAGACACACAGTGCACACAGGTATAATAATCTTCATAATTTTCTGTGGGGCAGTGCTGTTAGTTATATAGGTGAAAATTAGGTTATAGACTCCCTTTAAACATGAGTGCCATATCCTAAGTATCTATCCTCCAGCCTATAGACATTGTTCTGGTATCTTGACCTCTGGTTTCCTTCTCATCTTTCTTTCTTTGTGTTGCTTTGATGTGTCTTGAGCACTAGATTTCTCTTCTATCTAAGCAACTAGTGTGGGAGGGAAGTACAAGGTGTGGGAGGGGGTGGTGGGCTACAAGACTTGTTTGGGTTGCCAAGGGTTAAAGCTAGGCAGGCAACCTGCTCTGTCCTGACATGAGGCTATGATGCCTTGTTATCTAAAATCTGAGTGGTCAATGTCCTATACCATAAACCTTTGATTGGCTTTGTGTTTGTGTCTTTGTGTATAAACACTGAGAAGGGGAAACCCGGACTCTATTGTACACCAACTCTGTGTGTGCTTGATGTCCCCGGCCGGTGAGTCACTTGAACCTCAACAAGTTTACTTTTAGTAGAGGAGCAGGGGCGGACATACCGCCTATGGAGCCGGTTCGGCTGCACAAGGGCCCAGGGCGAGAGAAGGGCCCTTTCTCACTGGCAGCAGGGCAATGGAACCGCTCATCTATATTCATCTGTATCGCTGTCCTCAGGACAGCGATACAGATGAATAGTGCGGAGCAGCAGGGGAGAGGCATTTCCCCTGCTCGTTCCTCTGATAGGCTGCAGGGCGGGACACAGGCCGGAAGAGGCCTGCATCGCTTCACTAAGAGTGTCATGGAGGTAAGTATATGTGTTTATTGTTTTAATTATTTAAAGTATACTGTGGCAAGAACGGGGGTGGAGGCCCAAAAACTGGCACATTATGGTGGGGGGCACTTTGGAAAAGGGGGGGAAGGAGCACTTTGCGGGCCCTATTTACCAGCACATTATGGGGCACTATGGAAAAGGAGGGGGGCAAGGAGCACTATGTGGCATATACTGGGGGCCCTATATACTGGCACATATTATGAGGGGGTATATACTGGGGTCCCTATATACTGGCACACATTATGGGGGGCGCTATAAAGAAGTGAGGGGGGAAAGCATTACTATGGGGGCATCTACTGGGGCCCTATATATTGGCACACCTTATGGGGGCACTATGGAGAAATGGGGGGGAAAGGAGCACTATGGGGGCATCTACTGGGGCCCTATATATTGGCACACATTATGGGGGGCACTATGGAGAAGTGGGGGGAAAGGAGCACTATGGGGGCATCTACTGGGGCCCTATATATTGGCACATATTATGAGGTGGCATATACTGGGGGCCCTATATACTGGCACACATTATGGGGGGGGCGCTATGGAGAATTGGGGGGAAAGGAGCATTATGGGGGCATCTACTGAGGCCCTATATATTGGCACACATTATGGGGGCACTATGGAGAAATGGGGGGGAAGGAGCACTATGGGGGCATCTACTGGGGGCCCTATATATTGGCACACATTATAGGGGGCACTATGGAGAAGTGGGGGAGAAGAGCACTATGGGGGCATCTACTGGGGGCCCTATATACTGGCACGCATTAAGGGGGGCACAATGGAGAAATGGGGGAGAAGAGCACTATGGGAGCATTATATAGGGGCATTTAATACTGGCACCCATTTTGGTACCACTATGGGGAAGGGGGGAGAGGAGCATTATGGGAGCATCTATGTGGGGCAGTCTATAGGGGCATTTTATACTGGCACATTATGGAAGGCAGTATGGGGGCATCTTCTGGGGGCACTATATAGGAGTATTTTATACTGGCACAAATTATAGGGGTACTATGGGCACCTAAGCTCAACTGGGGGCATTAAGTGTTTTTTCTAATGGCACACAGTATGGGTCATTGGAACATATGAGGGCACTCTGGGGACATTGGCTCTACTGGGGGCACTAAGAGGAGGTTTTTTTTTTACTGCCACAAAACGGGGCATTTTTTGTAGTGACGCACATTATAAGGTGGCATTTTTCTACTATCACACATTATAAAGATAATTATTACTACCAGGGGTACTATGGTGGGCTTTATTACAAGTGGGGGACTATGGGAGCATTATTACTTCTGGGACACAGTGGGGACATTATTACTGCAGGGGCACTATTACTACTAAGTGCACTCTGGCACATAATTATTACCATTGTTGGGATTTTGGGGAGCACTATTACTGTGGAGGCACCCTGGCACAGTAACGGCTAAGCACAGTTATTTTTGGGGGACATTATGGTTACATTATAAGTGTCACGGGTACTATTTGCTGGGTGCAGTTATTTTTTAGAGCATTTTGTTCCAATAATTATTGCATGGGGCACTATCTGTGTGTGTGTAACTAGTATTTTCAGGGGGTATATCTGTTTCTGCAGTATAGTTTTGGGGAGCACAGCGTCTCAGTATTGGGGGTGCATGATGGGAAAGAAGTTGGGAGGATGATGGAAAAGTAGAAAACTAAGATGCCTGTCAAACTCTGCAGAGAGAAGAGATGGCTGAAAGAAATCATCATGGCGGTCTGGTCTGAATGGAGAAGATAAAGAAAGAGAATATCTATATCAAAGAAGAAGTCACTGGATATAAGAGGTATATGGCTTTGTATTAGGCTACCTTTACATTTGAGTTAGTGATTCTGGCAGGCTGGTCCAGCAGAGAACAGCCTGCTGGAATTCATTGGATCCGGCACTGCTGGATGCAGAATGCCCACCAGCCCTATTAACTATAATGGACTCCGGCAGAGATCCTGCCACAATCTGGCAAAAATGCAGAGAATCAGTGGGACACAAACTGCTGCATGCTGTGGTTCGGGTCCAGACGATTCCTTGCATTTTCTGCCGGATTAGGTGGCCGGATCGTGATGCCGCAGGTGTGAAAGTAGCCTTACTCTGTATGTTTTGTATTGCTGTATGTAATGTTAGGACGGAATAGGTTAGGTCAAGAATTCGGCATTTTTGGGGGGGGGGAGCAGGCACATTTTTTGCACAGGGGCCCTCTGCTGTCTGTGTCCGCCCCTGTAGAGGAGGATACTCTAACACTACAAAAACAGAATGGCCGCCCGATAGGGACGATCCCATGTCAGGAACATCTTACAAGCCCTGAAATGCCCTGACAAGAGATAGATACCACCACCAAATAGATCTTAATCAAATATGTCCATGGTCCTTTTATTACAAGTATAAATAGATACAAACTCAAACCATGTGGCTCCTCCACCTAGATAGAAAACCATATTTATTTATACTTGTTTCTACATCCCACCTTTTCCACTACTTGTAATGCTATAACTTGATGTCCCAAAGTGTTTTGTGTACTCTCCATATGGTTGTGTTTGTCTTGGCCAATTTATGCATCTATTTATTTGTTTTATCGATTTCAATAAAGATATATTTTTGTATATATATTTGTGTATTATATTTTTGTATATGCTGAGTGCCTGTGTTTGTCCCATCTAGGAGCTGTCCAAAATATAGGTGGTAAACTGAGATAACGATATGTGTCCGAACGCGTTTCCCTGCACCGTCTCGGGTGTCAGTTCTTCAGGGGCCTGTGAAGTTAATGTCCAGTGATCTCATGAATAATCCAAACTAATAACTATAGACATCTGGTAAATCACAGAAAACTGATGCCTAGCACATATATTATCAAAGGAGCAAAGACAAAAAATAGGCACCAGTAGTTAATATTTTGTATACGCTACAGTAGGAATGGCCCCAAAATGAAACATGGGCATTACAATATACCGTATACCATTAAGCTGCACCCCCAGATAATATTCTGTAAGTGAGTACAGGTGTGTCAGTGTGCTGCAGAAAATAAGAGATCAACAGCCCGCAATTGTATAATTGTATCATAGCAAAAATACCACAGGCAGCTGAGATTAAGGAATAATATCCCAAATGAAGATATTTGGGATATTGTAAACTGACGAGAAGTGATCTTATTCTACTAGCGTGCTCACAGTATATTCTTCATAGCGACCCTCAGACAGGCGTAGGCCTTGGAGGAACCTCGACTATCACCTGACTTCCAGTTTCAGCAGCTGTTACCAAACAAAAACTACTCTAAAGACTTTGACCAAGAGATTCCCCTTCAGTAAAGTCCACATCCTCATACGGGAGTCAAAGGTAAAGACTAGAGATGAGCGAGCACTAAAATGCTCGGGTGCTCGTTATTCGAGTCGAACTTTTCCTGATGCTCGGGTGCTCGTTTCGAATAACGAACCCCATTGAAGTCAATAGGAGACTCGAGCATTTTTTGCAGGGGACCGGGGCTCTGCCTAGGGAACGCTGGGTGAAAACCTGGAAACCTCAGAAAATGATGGAAACACCACGGAAATGGACAGGAAACAGCAGGGGCAGCATGTAGGGATGCCTCTGAGGCTCCCTAATTGCACCATTTTTTCTAAATCTGGCCAATAGTCTGGGGATGACCCCAAGGCAATTTTCAGGGACACGGTAATGGTGACCCACTTAAAAATGCTGCCTGACAACCTGGCGGTGAACCCCTGATTGTCTGTCTGTCAATAAGATTGCAGTGTAAAGCATGGTGGTGAGCCTCAGTAATAAGATTGCAGTGTACAGCATGGTGGTGAGCCTCAGTATGACTTTTTGGATGGAGATTGCATGTGGTCACGTACTCCCTGGAACCCCGTAGTCACCCCTTCTCTGATGTGCTACCCCAGAACATTCTCTGCCCCAATTCGCAAGACCTTTTGCTGTCTCCGTGTGCTGACAGTGGGGATTTACCAGTCTGAGGAGGTGGTGGACAATGGCGAGACACAGGTGTCGGGGGGTGAGGTAGTTGTATGGGAAGGAAGTTACAGTGGGGACTCCTTGGGGGGACTTTCTCATGATGGGACAGATTCAACTTGGGTGGATCAGGCACAGGAACAGATCAATTTTTTTTGTGTGTGTGTGTTTATTTAACTTTTATTTAGCACAAATAACCACAGAGATATTTATTCGTTCCCTACGCTGCACAGTCTGGCGTTGGGGTTCGTCACTTTGATGGCGAGCTGTGCCGCTCTCTCCACAATGGTCTTTCGGTTCTTTGAGGAGACGTTGTGGGCGATTTCTGCACAGAAGGACTTGTTGCTCATCACCAGAACCTCAAGCTCACTGACATTGTGGACCAGGAATTTGCGGAACCCTGTGGGCAACATGTGTTTGGTCTTCTTGTTGCTACCGCATCCAATGTTGGGCAATATAGATACGCAGGTAATATTATTTTTCACACCTATCCCAAAAAAAAAATTTACGCAGTTTGCGCAAATAAAACTGGAAACTGGAACTGGAGAGATGGCCTGTAGGTGGACCTCCGGAAAAATTGTTTGGAGAGAGGGCCTGTAGGTGGACCTCCGGAAAAATTGTTTGGAGAGAGGGCCTGTAGGTGGACCTCCGGAAAAATTGTTTGGACAGAGGGCCTGTAGGTGGACCTCCGGAAAAATTGTTTGAAGAGAGGGCCTGTAGGTGGACCTCCGGAAAAATTGTTTGAAGAGAGGGCCTGTAGGGGGCCAGTTGGACCTCTGAAAAATAGCGTTTTTTTGGTCAGTGTTAGGCAAAGACGATATGGAGGAGGAGGAGTAGAGAAGAGGAATCAGATACATAAGTAATGTTAATCTTTAGCTGCTTTCCCCCGGAGGAGATTTGAATTCCGGTGAAATCCAGGCTTTGTTCATTTTAATAAGCGTCAGCCTGTCAGCGCTGTCAGTTGACAGGCGTGTACGCTTATCGGTGATGACGCCACCAGCTGCACTGAATACCTGCTCTGACAGCACGCTAGCGGCAGGGCAGGCCAGCACCTCCAAGGCGTACAGCGCCAGTTCAGGCCACGTGTCCAACTTTGAAACCCAGTAGTTGTATGGAGCAGAGTGATCACGCAGGACGTTGGTATGGTCAGCTAGGTACTCCCTCACCATCTTTCTGTACAGCTCCCCCCTACTCTGCCTAGACTGGGGACAGATGACAGTGTCTTGCTGGGGTGACATAAAACCGGCAAAGGCCTTGGAGAGCGTTCCCCTGCCAGTGCTGGACAAGCTGCCTGCTCGCCTCCTCTCCCCCGCTACTTGGCCCACAGAACCATGCCCTCTGCCGCTAGCGGCGTCAGATGGGAAGGATTGTTTCAGCTTGTGCACCAGGGCCTGTTGATATCTATTCACTCTCATACTCCTTTCCTCTGCAGGGATGAGAGTGGAAAGGTTCTGCTTGTACCGTGGGTCCAGGAGAGTGAACACCCAGTAATCGGTGTTTGAAAAAATGCTTCTAACGCGAGGGTCACGGGATAGGCAGCCTAACATGAAGTCTGCCATGTGCGCCAGAATCCCAACACGCAAGAATTCCCTCTCCTCACTGGCCTGACTCTCCATTTCCTCCTCCTCCTCCTCTTCAGCCCATACACGCTCAAGAGTTAAGAAGGACTGAGCACTGGTACCCTCTTCTGTCTCGCTGACATTCTCCTCCTCTTCCTCCTCATCCTCATCCCCCTCCTCCGATACATGCTGAGAAACAGACCGGAGGGTGCTCTGGCTATCAAGCGACGTATCTTCCTCCACCGTCTCTTGTGACAAGCGCAAAGCATCCGACTTGATGCTGAGCAGTGAGTTTTTCAACAGGCAAAGCAGCGGGATGGTGAGGCTGATAATGGCGGCATCGCCGCTGACCATCTGTGTTGACTCCTCAAAGTTGCTCAACACCTGGCAGATATCAGACATCCACGTCCACTCCTCATTGTAGACTTGAGGAATCTGAGTGACCTAACTACCAGTTCTTGTGGAAGTTGACATCTGGCAGTCTACAATCGCTCTGCGCTGCTGGTAAACTCTGGATAACATGTTTAATGTCGAATTCCATCTTGTGGGCACGTCGCACAACAGTCGGTGAGCGGGCAGTTGTAGGCGGCGCTGGGCTGCCCTGAGAGTGGCAGCATCTGTGGTCAACTTGCGGAAATGCGCACAGATGCGGCGCACCTTGGTGAGCAAATCAGACAGATTGGGGTATGTCTTGAGGAACCGCTGAACTATTAGATTGGACACATGGGCCAGGCATGGCACATGTGTCAGTCTGCCGAGTTGCAGAGCCCGTCACCAGGTTACGCCCGTTGTCACACACAACCATGCCTGGCTTGAGGTTCAGCGGTGCTAGCCACAGATCTGTCTACGCCGTGATGCCCTGTAACAGCTCTTGGGCGGTGTGCCTTTTGTCACCTAAGCTCAGCAGTTTGAGCACCGCCTGCTGGAGCTTACCCACGGCACTGCTGCTGCGCCTAGAGCTACCGACTAAAGGCGCCGTGCCCACGGATGGTAATTCGGAGGAGGAGGTGGAGCAGGAGGAGGCATAGTACGTCTGAGAGACCGTGACCGAGGTAGGCCCCGCAATCCTCGGTGTGGGCAGTACATGAGCGGCCCCGTGGTTAGGTGGACCTTCTCAGAAACAGCGTTGGTCAGGGCACGGAGGATGTTCTCTGACACGTGCTGGTGTAGGGCTGGGACGGCACATCGGGAAAAATAGTGGCGGCTGGGGACGGAATACCGAGGGGCAGCCACCGCCATGAGATTGCGAAAGGCCTCGGTCTCTACCAGCCTATAGGGCAGCATCTCCAGGCTCAGCAATTTGGAGATGTGGATGTTGAGGGCTTGGGCATGTGGGTGGGTGGAACTGTATTTCCTCTTGCGCTCCAGCGTCTGCTGTAAAGACAGCTGAACGCTGTGCTGGGACACATTGGTGGACACTGTGGAGGATCGTGGAGGCGAAGGTGTGGTTTTCCGGAGGGAGGCGCTCGTGCCGGGGTCCTGGGCAGGGGGTTGACTAGCAGAGGCAGCGAGTGACACAGGGGAAGGAGCAGTGGTGTGACCCGCAGGAGGTGGTGAACAGCCTTGGTTCCAATGAGTGGGATGTTTAGCACTCATATGCCTGCACATGCTGGTGGTGGTTAGGCTAGTAGTGGTGGCACCCCTGCTGATCCTGGTGTGGCACAGGTTGCACACCACAGTCCGTCGGTCATCCTCACTTTCTTTAAAGAACCTCCAGACTTGCGAACATCTAGGCCTCTCCACGGGAGCTTCACTACGTGAAACAGTTGCTGCTGATGCCCCCGTTCTGGCACTGCTTCTCCCTCTGGCCACACCACTGCCTCTTCCAACCTGTTCTGGTGCAGCACTCGCCTCCGCCTCAGAAGCACTTTCTTCACTCGGCTTATCAACCCAGCTAGGGTCAGTCACCTCGTCATTCTCCGATTCCTCAGTCTGCTCCCCCCTCGGACTTCCTGCCCTGACAACAACTTCACCACTGTCTGACAACCATGTCTCCTCATCGACACCTCTTTAAAAACTTCTTCCACTAACTCAACATTGTCATCATCATCATCATCATCACCCACAGACTGCGACAGTTGGAAAACTTGGGCATTGGGAACGAGGTCAGCAGCAACCTGAGAAGTGGTTTGTGACTCTGGGAAGGGTCCAGAAAACAGTTCCTGAGAGTATGCCGGATCGCATTCCAAATTTTCCTGGGAGGGGGCAGACTGGGGGGAAGGAGGTTGAGGTGGCGGAGCCAGAGGAGTGCTCCCCTGGGTAACGTGGATGGACTGCGTGGAAGACTGACTGGTGGACAAATTACTTGAAGCATTGTCCGCAATCCACGACATCAGCTGTTCGCACTGTTGTGGTTTCAACAGTCCTCTACCACGTGTCCCTGTAAGTTGAGACATGAAGCTAGGGAGTGTAGCTCTGCGGCATTCCCTGCTCCCTCATCAGCAGGTACTGTCTCACCCTGCCAGGACCACGCCTCTGCCCCCTGCAGTAATTGAATGCCCACGCCCACGCCCTCGTCCTCGACCCTTAGCCCTGGGGTTCAACATTTTCAGTATATAAGTGTATTATATAAAAAATAAATGGCCTGGTGTACTGAAACCCCCAAACTGTTCAGTCTGGTTTAATTA
>ONZH01025821.1:0-105405 GCA_900303285.1 Rhinella marina
GGGGCCCAGCTATCAGTACCAGCCAGACCCGTGCTGCGGATCGGGCGGATGCAGCTCCTGCACCCGCTCGATCACATCACGCACATGCACTGTACGTGATAATGCGTGAAGGGCTTAAAGGGGTTTCTTCGAATATTTCATATATATATATATATATATATATATATATATATACGGTCATAGCCCAAAAGAGGATCTGTAACACCCAGCTATTAGACCTTTCCAGAGGAATTACAATACAGCGTTCTGAAAAAGCATGGACCAGAATTATTTTATGGGAATTAAAATTCTAAGATACTGACTGGAGAATGTACATTTTCTGTTTTTATACACAAAAATCCATAGCGGAATACAATACCAGCCATATAGGTGAAATTTTAACAAATCATATCTACATCTTGTTGAGATTTTTCACAGCATAGATTTTCACATAGGATATCACCACCTTCAGTGGAAAATGGTGCAATCCATTGTAAAATCTGCACATTATGTATGTGAATTTTGCTGCACATTTGCTGTTGATTTGCGGTGAAAACATCTGCCATATGTGTAGATGACCAAAAAGGTTTTAATACTTAATACAGTTTGACTCATTTTGCTCTTTTTTAAATTTTCACTATTGCTTTCCAGGGTGCAGTTTAGAATTTGATGCATCATTGGATGTTGCTGCTAAACCATACAAGGTTGACCCTGTTGTCAATATATGTCAATTTCTTCTCAGGTAAATTTTTCATGTTTTGTTTTTATTGTATGTGCGCATGTACATGCAAGTGTATTGGTCGGACCTATTTGGATATGTGCATACTTCACAACAAACTTTGTGAATCTGTCAGTACTGCAGGCATGGGAATTTATAGGGGTTTTCCAGGATTTTAATATTGATGACCTATCCTCAGGTCATCCATATCCAGAGCTGCCTTCCATTCATTCTTTACCTGCTCGCCGTCGTCATTGCAATGGCAAGCAGGTGTAATTACCAGAAGCTGTGCCTTTCACTTTTATGGGATGGCTCTGTAGTATTCAATTGTATAGGAAGGAGCCGTCCCATAGAAGCGAATGGGATGGCTTCTTGTAATTACACCTGCTCAATGCTACGATGTCTACGGCGAACAGGTAAGCAATGAATAGAAGGCAGCAGCTGCACCAGCACAGCCTTCTCTCAAAACAGGTGATCAGCACGGGTGTCTGATCCCCGCTGATCTGATATTGATGACTTATCTTGAGGATAATTCATCAATATTAAAATCCCAGAAAACCACTATAAGTTTCTTCCTTTCAAATATGAAAAGCAGTAATTCATAGTATACAGCCAAAGTAGCATACAGTTAAGGCTAACTTTACACTTACGGCAAAGCCATCTGGAAGTTTTTCCGGGCAGGGAGCAGCCTTCCAGTGTTCTCATGATTTAGTATAGCCAGATAGTGCCGTGTGCTCACTGGACCCCACTGACTATAATGAGATTTGGCGGGGATCCAGCTGCCCCTGAATTCAGCGTCTTTTGGCTGGCATATATAGCCAGAGAGTGGCTAGATCCCATTATAGTCAATGAAGTGCTGCAGACACGCAGCACTATCTGTCCATGCCGGATTGGGAGAACACCAGCAGGCTGTTCACTGCTGAAACAGCCTGCTGGATAGCTTTGCTGCAAGTGTAAGGTTAGCCTAAGTCTATAAGTATTTGGACATTGAACAAAGTAGCAATAATTAATAGATAGAATTCAAAGCGATAATTAAGTAGCATACAGTTAAAGGGGGTTTCTCACTTAAGCAAGTGGCATTTATCATGTAGAGGAAGTTAATACAAGCCACTTACTTATGTATTGTGATTGTCCATATTGCTTCCTTTGCTGGCTGGATTCATTTTTCCATCACATTATACACTGCTCTTTTCCATGGTAACGAGCACCCTGCAATTTATCAGTGGTGGTTGTGTTTTCTATAGGAAAAAGTGTCAGCCTCTTTGATGGCTGAGATTGCAGAAGCGCAGTTAGGATAGTGTTTTTTTCCTATAGTGTGAAAACAAAACCACCGATGGATTACAGGGTAGTTGTAACCATGGAAATGAGCAGTGTATAATGTGATGGAAAAATGAATCAAGCCAGCAAAGGAGTCAATATGGACAATCACAAAACATTAGTAAGTGCCTTTGTCTACATGATAAATGCTATTTGCTAAAGTGAGACAACCCCTTTAAGGCTAATTTCACACTTGAAGCAAAGCTATCTGGCAGGTTGTCCTGGCAGGGAGCAGCCTTCCAGTTTTCTCCCGGTCTAGTATAGCCAGATAGTGCTGTGTTCCCACCGGACCCCACTGGCTATAATGGGATCCAGCTGCTCACTGCATGCAGAATTTTTTGTCCGACTGAATCCTGGTATATATGCCGGCGAATGGCCGGATCCCATTATGGTCAATGGAGTCCTGCGAACATACGGCACTATCTGGCTATGCCGGATCAGGAGAACACCGACAGCCTGTTCACTGCCAAAACAGCCTGCTGGATAGCTTTTATGCAAATGTAAAGTTAGCCTAATTCTATAAGTATTTGGACATTGACCAGATTTTTATTTGTTATCACAAAATATTAGAGCTGAACCCTGCCATATTTCACCTTAAAGGGGTTATCCAGTTCCATAAACTTCCCCCCATGTGCCGGTCCCCTCACAGGGAATATACTTACTCTGCTCCCTGTGCCTCTCCTGGTCCCCGCTCTGCCACTGCTGCTTCTCCCCGTGCGCCGGATGTTTTCATCAGCGTGCGGGGAGAAGGAGCAGCGGTGGTGCGTAGACCAGGAGGGGCACAGGGAGTGGGGAAAGCATATTCCCTGTGAGGGGCCAGGCACATTGGGGGGGGGGGGCAGTTTATGGTGTTGGATAAACCCTTTAAGTACCAGGCCATTTTTTTGGAAATTTGACGTGTCACTTTATGTGGTAATATCTTTGTAACGCTTTTACCTATCCAAGCCATTCTGAGAATGTTTGTTTTCTCCTGACACATTTGAGTCAAAATATGACATTTTTATTTATAAATAAATCACAAATATTCCAAAAATTTGGAAAAATTTGCAACGTTACAAATTTCAATTTATCTGCTTTTAAAACACAAAGTCATACATCATAAAATAGTTATTACTTTACACTTCCCATATGTCTACTTTATGTTTGGATCATTTTGTAAATGCAATTTTATTTTTTGGGGATGTTAGAAGGCTTAGAAGTTTAGAAGCAAATCTTAAAATTTTTAAGAAAATTTCCAAAAGCCACTTTTTTAAGGACCAGTTCAGTTATGAAGTTAGGGCTGTTGGGCTTACATAATAGAAACCACCCATAAATGGCCCCATTTTAAAAACTTCACCCCTCAAGGTATTCAAAACTGATTTTACAAAATTTGCTAACCCTTTAGGTGTTCCACAAGAATTAAAGGAAAATGTACAGTACAGACCAAAAGTTTGGACACACCTTCTCATTCAAAGAGTTTTCTGTATTTTCATGACTATGAAAAGGTGGCTACTTTGAAGAACCTAGAATATAAGACATATTTTCAGTTGTTTCACACTTTTTTGTTAAGTATATAATTCCACATGTGTTAATTCATAGTTTTGATGTCTTCAGTGTGAATCTACAATTTTCATAGTCATGAAAATACAGAAAACTCTTTGAATGAGAAGGTGTGTCCAAACTTTTGGTCTGTACTGTAGATAAAATTTCAGAATTTCACTTTATTGGCAGATTTTCCATTTTAATCCATGTTTATCTGTAACACAGCAAAGGTTAAGAGCCAAAGAAATCTCAATATTTATTACCCTGATTCTGTAGTTTACAGAAACACCCCATATATGGTCGTAAACTAATGTATGGGCACACTGCAGGGTGCAGAAGAGAAGAGGTTTTTGGGGGCAGATTTCACTGGGATAATTTTACAGTGCCTTGCGAAAGTTTTCGGCCCCCTGGAACTTTTCAACCTTTTGCCACATTGCAGGCTTCAAACAAAAAGATATAACATTTTACATTTTTGGTGAAGAATAAACAAGTGGGTCACAACTGTGAAGTGGAACGAAATTTATTGGATCATTTAAACTTTTTTTGTAATAATAAAACTGAAACGTTGGGTGTGCAAAATTATTCGGCCCATTTACTTTCAGTTCAGAAAACTCACTCCAGAAGTTCATTGAGGATCTCTGAATGATCCAATGTTGTCCTAAATGACTGATGAAGATAAATAGAATCCACCTGTGTGTAATCAAGTCTCTGCTCTGTGATAGTCTCAGGGTGGAAGAAGGTGCTCTGGTCAGATGAAACCAAAATCGAACTTTTTGGAAACAATGCAAAACGATGTTTGGCGTAAAAGCAACACAGCAACCCCATTTTGGAAACTACGGGACAAGGTGGCAGTTTTGTTGGTACTATTTTGTGGTACATATGATTTTTTTATTGCTCTATATTACGCTTTTTGTGAGGTAAGGTAACAAAAAATGGCTGTTCTGGCACAGTTTTTATTTATTTATTTATTTATTTACAGTGTTCACCTGACAGGTTAGATCATGTGCTATTTTTATAGAGCAGATTGATACAGATGCAAAAATACCAAATATGACTACTTTGTTGTTGTTGTTTTTTCCTGTTTTACATATTAACCCTTTCACGACCGGAGGTTTTTTCGGTTCTGCATTTTCGTTTTGCGCTCCCTGCCTTCAAACAGCCATAACTGTTTTATTTTTCTGTTCACATAGCTGTATGAGGGCTTGTTTTTTGCGGGACAAGTTGTACTTTCCAATGCCACCATTTAATATTACATATGGTGTAGTGGGAAGCGGGAAAAAAATTCCAAATGGGGTGAAATTGCGAGAAAACCGCTATTCCGCTACAGTTCTACGGGTTTCTTATTTACAGTGTTCGATGTGCATTAAAACTGACCGTTTACTTTCATTCTACTGGTCAGTACGAATCCGGCAATACCTAATATGTATAGTTTTTCCTGCGTTTAGATGGTGATAAAAGAATTAGAAAGTTGCCCTTTTTTTTTTTTTTTTTTCCTTGTCATATCTTGACCCCTATAACTTTTTGGTATTTATGTGTACAGAGCTGTATGGGGGCTCATTTTTTGCAGGGAGGTCTGAAGTTTTTATTGATACCATTCTGGGGTGTGTATGACTTTTTGATCACTTTTTATTTAATTTTTTTTAGAAAAAAAAAGGGACAAAAAACTGCGAATCGCCATTTGGACGCTTTTTTCCGCCACACAATTCGCCGTATTGAAATTTTTTTTATATATATTAAAAGTACGGGCGTTTTCGGTCACGGTGATACCCATGATGTCTATATTTATTGTTATTTAGGTATTTATTTTTTACTTATACGGAAAGGGGGGTGATTTGAACTTTTATATCTTTTTTATTTTTTATATATTTTTAACATTTTTTTAAAATTTTTCTGTGATTATTTTAAAGCTCAAATATCATCTGATCTATTGTGTTTTGTTTTTTTTCTTTATGAGCAATCATGGATTTACTAGATGCAGTTAAAACCATGAATTGCTCATTTCTTATCCTGGCCTGCCATCTAGTGGCCAGAATAAGAATTGCAGTTTGAAAACTGTAATCCTCACCAGCGAGGATTACAGTTTTCATATGGTGTACAGACACCCCGATTGGCGAATCGGGGCGTCTGTACACCACCCGGAAGCGTGGGCTTCCGGGTTCAGACGCATCCTGATGCCGTGATCACGTGTGATCACGGCATCAGTAAGGCCCTGGAAGTCTCCGCAGACGGAGGTAAGATGCGGCAAGTCTCTGCTGTTAGAAACAGCAGAGACTTGCCGACCATGACGCCTGCCGCACCCGCGAGCGGGCGTCATGTCCCCGCACCGCCCGCGCGCCGTACATGTACGGCGGCGGTCGGGAAGGGGTTAAAGCATTTTTGAGAAAAAAATCTTGTTTTTATGTCTCCATTTTTATTTTTCTGCAGATCGTCTTCTGTAAGGGTTTATTTTCTTTATTGGTACCATTTTTTGTTACATTTGATTTTTTGATCATTCAATATTAGACGTTTTGGTGTAAGGTGACCAAAAAAATGTTTGTCTTGGCACAGTTTTAATTTTATTTTTTTTCACGCCATTCACCTTAGGGGGTAGGTCATGTGATATTTTTATAGAGTAGGTAATTACAGATGCAGTGATACCTAATATGATATACACAATAAATATACAGTGATATACATAATAAAACCATTTTTGCTAAAAGAAAAATGTTTTCGGGTGATTGTCTATTTTTTTATTGCGTTCAGGTGACTGGGTGGATCATGCAATATTTTTATAGAGCAGATTGTTACGGACGTGGCGATTAAGAACTACAACTCCCAGCATGTCCAGACTGTTATTAGGGGCCTCAGTAGACATCATAAAGGGTATTAGAGGAGAGAGTAGGACATCAGTTGAAATTACATGAAAAGAGATATAATAGGACATAACTACAACTCCCAGCTTTTCTATGATGTTATCATGGGTTATCCCAGGATACCACTAACCTCTCCTCCATGCACAGCACAGAAGCTTCGCCCCCCCTCACATCAACATCCTACAGGTCTTTTACCTTTTCTCTGCACTGGTTATCTGATGATTACATCCTCTACGATGTTCTGGCCTCCTGCACTGGTCCCATGGTAATGACATCATCAAAGGTCCTTCTCCATATTCCATCTTCCATCTTCTCCTCTGCACTGGTAACTATTGAAGTGTAATTGGGGGGGTCTTTCATCCACTGCTAGGCCCCTTTCCCCAATGGGCCCCATAGCAGCTGCCTGCTTTGCCTCCATTGGAGATATGCCATTGCTTTTAGACCCTCGCTATCAAAGCAAAATGGGGGAATATTTTCCTGTTGCCAAAAGGGAGGCAAAATTACACTATGTACACAGCTTGCCACAGCTTTTGACGAGCAGATGCCTGTCATTTGTGTATCTCTTCAGGGGGCCTCAAATACCACAAGTAGCAGAAACCACAGCAGCAGCCATTTCAGATTCATGAATGTGATAGAGCAGTTTTTTAAGGTATCTCACCAGGCTGACTCAAATTATCAAATGGAGACATACCACATGAATGACTAGGTTCAGTCCTACCTGGACTGTGGCCTTTCTCTGGCACTTACCATATTCCTGGGTAGGCAGTGGTCTGAATTGGCCTAGTTTGCACTAGCTGTACTGTTTTGTCCAGCCTGTCATCTCAAAGAAGGTTTTCATCACAGCAGGTGGTGCTGTTGCACCCAAATGGACAAAGTTGTCCTCTACGCGTGTACAAAACACATTTGTCAAAATAAATGAGGCATGGATTTGTGAGGATTTTTACACACTTCTAGCTGAGGCTGATGAATAGATCTGCCCTATCATGCCGTTGTCTGCCTACTCTTAATCATGTTCCATAATGTACGGCTGCTGGTGCTGCCTCAGCTGTTACTCCTCCTACTGCCCCTACTATTACCCCTACACACTTCTCACTACTACTACTACTACCCCTACATAGCCACACACAGAATTCTACTGCCTTGTTCCATGCTGTGCTGCTACTGTTGCTGCTACTATTGTTGTCACATGCCTTACCCTTTCCATATCCACATTGTATTGCTGCTGCATCCAAATAAAAGGGAGAATTTTTCCAGGCTTGCTCAGAATCAGCCATTGTTTTTTATGATGTTAACACTTGTGTGTATAAACGGGGGAAGGTATCTACCTCTGTAAAGGCATCATTTTTGGATGCTTGTTTAGAACAAGCAACTGCTTTTTCTAACATTACCTTGTGTGTATCTGTATAAAGACAGGCAAGCACCTGCCCCTGTTAAAGCATAATTTTTTTCAGACAGCAGAAGCTAAGTGCTAATGTTGCAGACGTTTAATCCTTTAGATGACGTGGTCAAATGTGAAAATGGCGTCTAAATGCTGAAAACCTGTAAGTTTGCGCTTCTATGCCAGGAACCCCTCCCCCGTGGTGCAATCTGGAGAGCTGTTCCTTCTCTCTGATGTGCTGGGTTTCTATAAAGTGACCTAGAGTATCAGAGCTGTAATTTCTATGGAGGTGCAGGTGGCAGTGCTTCATAGGATAACAGCAACCAGGCTTACATTGTAGTTCTATTGAACTACAATGTAATCTAAAAGCGATCTGAAGATTGCATATTCTGCCCTAAAAAAGGCTAAAAAAAAGAAAAATGAAAAAAAAAAGTTTAAAAAACATAAAAAATCAAATCACCCCCTTTCCCTAAAATTAAATAAAACATAGCTCTTAGGCAAAACAAGATCATAGGCATCGTCTATTAAAATATAAAGCTATTTATTCGCCATCGCTTCTTTACCGAAAAATTTAATAAAATGTGATTTAAAAAGTCATACATACTCCAAAACGGTATTAATAAAAAAAAACACTCAGCTCCAAATATATATAATATATATAAATTATGGGTGACAAAATATTGTATTATTTTTTGTATTTAGTACTTATGGTATATATTTTTTTTCAGTATTAACACAAAGAAAAAACTATATAAATGTGGTTTTGTTGTAATTGCTCTGACCCAGAGAATGAGGGTAAAAGGTCAGTTTTACTGCATAGGGAACGCCATAGAGACAAAATCTTTCCACCCCATTTGGAATATTTTTCCAGCTTCCCACTAAATCGTATGCAATATTAAGTGATGCCATTAGAAAGTACAGCTTGTCCCGCAGAAGACAAGCCCTCATACAGCTATGCGAGTAGAGTAAAGTATAAAAAGTTATGGCTCTGGGAAGGCAGGGAGGAAAAATGAAAAATTCTGCCAGGGAGGACGGGGAAAACTGACGCTGCACCCCCACCCAGCACTTCTCTTCATCTTTCCTGCTACCTCTGCGGCATTAGTCTGAAGAAGGCCGATACGGCCAAAACGTTACATATGTTATGCCGCATATATCTTCAAATAAATACTTAGCTGAACTTCACGAATAAGCCAGAGTCTTTTGTTATCCATAGACACAGTGGTCAGGAGGGGACCTCATTGACTTTTATAGGAGAGTTTTCCAGGCATGCTGTGACCTGTACTGTCATCTATTATGAATGGTGGATCCTCTATTGTCTGTACACAGAGGTGGTATAATGAGGTTGCAATGATAAAAGCAATAAAGTGATCTGTACACACCAACAAGTGGTGCCTATTATTAGGCTAAGGTTACTTTCACACTAGCGTTTTAAAATTCCGGTATTGAGTTCCGTCATAGGGGCTCAATACCGGAATAAAACGCTTCAGTTTTGTCCCCATTCATTGTCAATGGGGACAAAACTGAACTGAAGACAACGGAATGCTCCTGAAAGCATTCCGTTCCGTCTTCAGACCGGAGAACAAACCGCAGCATGCTGCGGTTTGCTCTCCGGTCCAGGCATCCACACCAAGACGGATCCGGAATGACCCCCAATGCAAGTCAATGGGGGTGGATCCGTCTGGTGTGACCATAATGGTAACCGGATCCCCCCTCCATTGACTTTCAATGGAGTTCATTACGGATCCGGCTACACATAGACACATACAGACACAGACATACACATAAACATACACACACATATAGACATACAAACACACATACATACTTACATGCTCCCGGCAGGTCTTCGGAGCGTCGGAGGGACAGGACGGCGCGCACAGATGACGATTCCACCAGGCGCCCAGCAGAGGGCGCTGTGGGGAATCGTCACCTGTGCGAGCCGTCCTGTCCCTCCGACGCTCCGAAGACCTGCCGGGAGCATGTAAGTATGTATGTGTGTTTGTTTGTCTATATGTGTGTGTATGTTTATGTTTATGTGTATGTATGTACTGTGTGACGTGTGGGGCCGGAGCGCGGTTCCGGCTCCACACATGTCAATGCGGCAGGCCTGATCCGGTAGCACCCTTCACCTGCCGGATCAGGCCTGCCGCCAGTGTGAAAGTAGCCTTAGTGGCCAGTGTGAAAACTGTAGGATTTATGTTTTTTGTTTAAATATAGATATTGACATGTAAAGTTAAAAATAACTTCACCAAAAATTCTTTAAAAATTGTTTAACATAAAAATGTGCTTCAAACAATAGGTCATTTTCTGATGGCATATTTCCTTTTTTAAAAAGCTTAAAAGGGTGGGGGAGACAGAGCAAAGAATAGAAAAAAAATGAGATAAAGGAGAACAAAAATGATGGGTTCTATCAGACTTTAGAGTGCCATATACCAATTTTCTGGTCATCATACTCCTCTCTACTACCAGTGTATTATGCGTGCATGAAAATTTGAGCTTTTATATCATATTCAGTAATGGCCCTCATGCCTTATTTAGTAATGGCTATTTCAGTATACATAACATGTTGTGCAGATCCACTACTTTGATGTGTAGAGGAATTGACTTATACCCAGCATTAGGTCTCATGCACACGGCCGCAGTGGTCGGTGCCCGTGCATTGCGGACTGTAGTTTGCCGCAGTGGTTGGTGCTGCACCATTTCAACCCCTAGGCCTCTTTCACACGGGCGTCACGGATTCAGTCCGGATGCGTTCAGGAAAATCTGCACGCATCCGCACGCAATCGCAGTCAGTTTTAACTGTGATTGCGTACGGTCGTTCAGTTTTTTCAGCGCGGGTGCAAAGCGTTTTAATGCGTTTTTCACGCGCGTTATAAAAAACTGAATGTTTTCAAACAACATCTCTTAGCAACCATCAGTGAATCACGCATTGCATCCGCACTTGCGTGCGGATGCAATGCGTTATTCACGCAGCCCCATTCACTTCAATGGGGCCAGGGCTGCGTGAAAAACGCAGAATATAGAACATGCTGCGATTTGCACGCAACAGAGAACTGATGCATGAAAAAATTTGCCCATGTGAAAAGCCCCATTGAAATAAATGGGTCAGGATTCAGTGCGGGTGCAATGCGTTCGCATCACACATGCATGCACCCTCGCGGAAATCTCGCCCGTGTGAAAGGGGCCTAATAGAAACTGTAATAAAGAAGTCTCTAAAACAATGGTGGTTTGCCACATTTCACAACATTTTGGCAAATGCTTGCATTTAAGTCTGTTTGTTCACTTGCATAAAATATAGTTAAGAAAAAAATGTTTGGAATATCTGCAGTCTGTGTTTTGTGTAGCTACAGTAATTGTCTTACTTTTTTATTCAGTTATGACTGGTTCAGAGATACCTGGGATAGCTTATTGCTTCCACATCTTGATTCATCACAGTTATATTCCATGAACATTCTGTTTCCACTGGGATCTTTATTCCTTTTCATACTTGGTACTGGTATAGCATATTGGAGTGGAATATTGTTCAAGTCAACAATTGGAATACTTTCATCAACATGGAACACATTGAAAAGGTTTGGTGCAATTTTACTCTTAATTATTGTACTTAGAACTATTTAAAGAGGATCTTTCACCCAAAAATGCAATACTATCTGTCAGCACCATGTTATAGAGCAGGACAAGCTGAGCAGAGTGATTTATAGTTTTGTTGGAAAACATTCAGTATAACCTGTAATTTATAGATTTATAGTTCTGCTTTTTCTACCTTCTGTGAACAGGCATCAGTACAGGAGGGAGGTGTTATCAATGATTGATAGCATTGTGTGCATATAGAGATAGCTGTCAATCACTGATAACACCTCCTCCCTGTACCAATAGCACTTTACAGGGATGTAGATGTAAATGTAAAAATTACAAATTTTACTGATTCTTTTCAAACAAAACTATTTATCAATTTGCTCAGCTGCTCCTGCTCTATAACATGGTGCTTTAAGATTGCATTGCATTGCAGGTTCCCTTTAAAGTACATCTATACTTACCAATAGACTTTACTGAAACCTACTCTAAATGTGACTAAATTAATTTAGTGCTGGGCTCTGCCTCAAATTAAGATGTACCGGAGGCAGAAAGGACGCGACCTGCCAAGTGAACATCCCTTTAAAGGGAACCTGTCACACTGAATATGGCATCTGAGCTGCAGGCAGCATGTTATAGATCAGTAGCCTGTATTTCATTCATTTAAATTCCTGTGCATTCTGGACTTTGAAGTCAGTTACTTACAGCCTTTCCTTTATGACATACAGAGATAGCTGTCAATCATTGATAGAACACCCTTCTTGTCATGTCAAAGCCCAGAATGAGCAGACATTTAAATGAATGAAAAAACAAGATATGCTGAATCTTTTTCCAAGCTATATATCAATCTGCTCAGCTCCTCCTACTCTATAACATACTGCCTGCAGATTACCTTGCATTGTCCTGGCACAATGATTTCCTTTAAGCTTGACATAGCCTATCTTTGCCAGGCTTTAGGATAGCAGTGCTGGCAGTAACAGCAATGTGGTATGGAGTTCCTGCCTGTACAGTGCTCAATATGGACTTAGAGCAGTATACGGGAGTATGGATTCTAAAGTATAATATACTTTAGGTAGCTATTTTGCTAAGAAAAGTTAAACAGTAACTAAACTTTTCTAAAACCCTTTTTTTTTTAAATGTTCTAAATAATCTAAAATGATTTTTGTAATACACTGAATAATCAAGAATACTGTTTTCCTAATCAAATAGGCACTAAGACTATCACATCTTAAACTCATTATCCTAGTACAGAGCTGACATATCAGCACTGTACTGGTGTACAGATTTCACTGGACTGCACAGGATGAAGCACAGATCGCTGCTTTTGCCTGTGCTTTCCTCAAGCTTGGCTAAATTCTGGCACAGCACATCAGTACCCCACTCCGCATAGCTTAAGGCTCTCTATAGCACATTCAGAGGTAAAAAAAGAAAGCGGAGAGAGCGCTGTCTGTACAGTGGAAAAAGTAGAAGGGTAAGTATGGTAGTTTGTGTTATTCTTTATAGGTCAATCACATGTTTCTGGACCGTACTGGCCCCTTCGTCACATTATAACCAAGTTAAAGAGGTCTCCAAATAGGGTTAATTACTCGATGAAGAGAACTTTTGCTTATTGGAAATTGGAGATTTATGTCTATCTCCATGATCCGTCCCTTCTATTCTGTTCCTAAGCTGTTGTCTTTTTTTTCCTATATAACCCACTTATTATGTGTATCATATACACCCCTCCAGTCCTTCATACACCCCAGGAGTAACATACAACCCTTGCAGATACTTATATGTAAAAATAGTTTACTGATAACATAGAGATAACAAAGCAATGGACATTACATAAAGATACTACAAATAACCCAATACATAGAGGACACCACCACACACAGCTGCTTCCGTTCCTGCCCTCCCTGGACGCTAAGCAATGTGGCGAATAATGTGTATGTATATAACGTATATCCAGAGTCCACCAATATCCCATTTACTGGATCTACACTGTACTGGATCTACACTGCTACCCAACTCACATCCAGTACCTGACCATTAGTACATGTACATATAGAGACTCATGCATAAACAGCATATATAATCTACTGGTAATACAGTTGCAGACTACAACATATAAAGTCTACTGGGATATTATACTTGTATACATACACACATATACTTTAGCTTGCTCCAGAAGTACTGTTGGTCCAAGGGGCTGGCAGGCAGACAGAGAGAGAGAGAGCCCAAGTTTCACAAAGGATATATGTTCCTGTGCCCCTTGGCCAAGAGAATGTTGTCCAACTGCTTTTACACTGTGCCCTTCCTGCCTTTGATATGCTAACAAGGGACACAATGACCAAATGGCTTCTGGCCATACTGATATCACTCAATGGGAGAATCTCACTGAATAATATCAGTATATGCTATATCATATTTGAGTAGTCTTGGACTGATGCTCTGTCTGGGAACCATATTTTCCTGTAACATTAGTCTTATCGGTAATTGGATTTTCCAATAGCCTCCCCAACAGCACTGACAGGAGGGTGCTCCCTGCCCCCAGGACAGGAAACAACATGGAAGCTCAAGCTTTAAAAGGGCGTTCTCCCCTACCTAAATCAGTAAATAACAGACTACACGGTAGTGATGCAAAACAAAATTATATTAATCCAACTGGAATACAATAATGAACATGCAATTATAAATCCAAGGAAAAAACATAATTAAGGAGGAATAACAGAGGAGTTTAATTAGGTTGAGACCACTGCAGAAAGAATTCTGCGTCCAAATGATAAATCCTGGTTATGAATGACATTTAATTTATAATGGTTGAAAAAAGTCATTGGGTTTGCCCACACAGCTGCTCTACAGATTTGTTCAATCGAGATGGCAGCATTTTCTGCCCAAGAGGTCGACACAGCCCGCGTCGAATGGGCCTTGAGACTCCTTTGGAGGATCTAGGTTCTTCTGAGCATAACAAAGAGAAAGTGTCTGTTTAATCCATCTTGCAATGGTGGCCTTACTAGCTGCCTGACAATTGTTAGGATCCGGAAACTGGAGAAGGAGGTGATCCAACTTCCTAATCTTTTTCTTTTCAATTTTCTTTTTATTGAATTTTAACAATATTAATAACCCCTTAGTGACCACTAATACACCTTTTTACTGACGTAAACAATGGGGTTTTTAGCTAAACAGCTGGTTTCAATCAATCATTACATGTACCCAAAATGGTGCATAAAAAACTATAAATTGCCCTTCAAAAATAAGACCTCATATAGATAAATTGATGAGAAAACAAAAAAGTTATAGCTCTTGGAATGCAATTTATTAAAAATTTGCGTGGTCACTAAGGAGTGTTAAGTACAATATAGAAATAATGCACTGTAGAATGTTATGACTGAATAAGACACCAAAAGATGCATGAATATGAAATACAAAGTAAGCTATGAGACTCTGTGCGTTGACATCCTGTGAGCTGCAGCTCATAGTCTCGGTGAAAAGTAACTTATTAACATAAGTTATTTGAATCCGTAGTGTCCTGAGATATTTGCTTCCTTTTGGCATTGGTCATTTTCATAAGAATAAAGACAATAATTGAATGAACTTGCTAATGTTATGGCCAGAAGGAAGGTGGGTATTTAAGGTAAGGAGTTTGAAAAAGATGTTTTCAATAGGTTCAAACGGAGTGTCCATCAGTACCGTAAGGACTATGTTCAAGTCCCAAGGTGGAATGGTAGAGTGTAATCTTGGGGAATCTCTGATTGCCCCTTTGATGAATCGCCTGATCAGAGGAGGGTCATACAAGCTTGTGTCTAGGAAAGGTGCTTAGCCTGAGACTTGTACCTTAAGAGTGGATGGTTTAAGACCTTTGTTCAAACCTGCCTGGAGGAAGTCCAGAATGACAGGTATATTGACTAGGGAACTTTGTTGGCTCTTGTCACTGGAAAACAAAAGGAAAGCTTTCCACGTTCTGAGATAGATCTTAGAAGCTATCATTTTCCTGCTTTTCAATAAGGTGGAGATGACCGGGTCAGAAAGCCCTTTCTTTGTCAGATTTTGGCATTCAAAATCCAGGGGATCAACTTTAGTTGAGACCCCTGGATGGAGTACTGGCCCCTGCTGAAGAAGTCCTGGAAAGACAGAAAGAGTCCAGGAAATTCCTGCAGATAGTAAGAGGGGAAACTTCGTAAACCGCCCTGAGTTCTCTTACGTTTGACAAGGCATTTGACAGGGAATCGTCCCAGATTCCTTGGACTATTAGGTATCCCACATGGCCTCCCCAGCCTTAACTGCTGGTATCTTTAGTCACCACTAGTAGATTCTCTTGACGCCAAAAGAGACCTGTTTGAAGATTTCTTTTTATCTTCCACCAAGCCAGGGAGTGCTTGTCCAGAGAGCTTCTGTTGCCACCCCAAGATGCTAGAAGAAAGGCCTGCAGAATCCTGGTGTGGCTTTGTGCAGGAATTGAGGATGTCAAAATTCCCAAAACTGTCATGACATTCCTGATAGTGGAGGTTTTTAGACCACAAAACTGATTTACCTTCAGTTGAAGGGATAACTGCTTCTCTTCTGGGAGGAAGAACATTAGCAAACGAGAGTCATGAAGAACTCCTAAAAAAGACTTTTTGCTGCGCTGGAACAAGGTTGGATTTCTTGAAATGTATGATCCACCCCAGGCCTGAGAAGGTTCTTTGAACAAAATCTTGATCTGGTACTAAAAGCTGATGCTCTGATACCGCTGCTATCAGAAAGTCTTCTAAGTACGGAATAATAAGAATGCCTAAATCTCTCCATTCCAGAACAAAATATCTTAACCTTGGTCCCACCTGACCTCTGGCATCACTGAGTGGTCTTTGACAAGCTATAAGGATTGAAGAGGAATCCTTTGTTCCTTCCTCTTGAAGATTGCCATCTTCCTGAGTGTTCTCTCTTTTTTCGATCTGACCTAGGCTTTTTTTGACTACGAAAGGAGCACCTCTGATGGAAGTATTTTGAGTCAGTGGGAAAACCTTGTCGGATGCTTGCTCCAGAATATCATCAAACACTGGCCCAAAAAGCCTATTGCCTTCACATGGGATAGAACATTCCCAGACCAAGAATGGAGCCATACAGCCCTGCAGGTGACATTAGAAATAGCTGCTGCTGATCTTGCTGATAACCTCACTAGATCTGCCGAGTCATCTGCAAGAAAATTTGAGGCTTGTTTAAGCATAGGTAATGAGGCTAGAATCTCTTCCCTTGGGGTTCCCACTGCCAGATGGTCCTCTAGCTGACCGAGCCATACTGATAGGGATCTAGCAGTACAGGTGGATGCAATACTTGATCTGAACATCAAGGAGGTCAACTGTATATGCAAATGGAGCAGGCGGTGCAGGCCGGCACAGTAGTGATAATGGGATATTTTAACTATCCAAACATATATTGGGAACATGGTTCTGCCTCTGCTTCAAAACTGAGAAAATTCCTCAGCTTTTTGCAGCTTTTTGCTCCTGGATCTAGTAATTTCTAATAACGCTGAGCTTGTAAGAAATGTCACTGCCCATGAAAACCTTGGTACTGTAACAGTGACCACAATATAATTATATTCCAACTAAACTGTAAAAAACAAACTCAGGTTGGTAGGGCAAAAACACTTAATTTCAAAAAGGCAAATTTCCCAGGGTTTAGTGCTGCACTTCAGGACATAGATTGGGAGCAATTATTGTCACAAAATTACACTAATGCTAAAGTATATTGTTAAATACATTCCTAGAGGTAACAAGTACAAGCGATTAAAGCTAAACCCCACATGGCTTACAAAGAGTGTAAAAAGTGCAATAACTGACAAAAAGAGGGCCTTTAAGAAATACAAATCGGAGGGGTCAGCTGCAGCCTTTAAAAAGTATAAAGAACTAGGTAAACTATGGGTTTACCAATAATAAAATCAACAAAAATACACAATGAAATACAGGTGGCCAAAGAAAGTAAGAACAACCCAAAACATTCTTCAAATACATAAATGCAAAAAAAAAAAAAAGGTCAGAACATATAGAACCCTTAAATGATGGTAACGGGGTGTTGGTCACTGGGGATCGAGAGAAGGCAGAGCTCCTAAATGTTTTTTTTTTAGCTCTGTATATACAAAGGAAGAGAGGGCATCTCATGAGGATGGTGGCACTGGTGGAAATACTTCAAATAACATACTTACCTAGCTGACTGTAGATATGATATTTAATATGCTAACAAAATTAAAAGTGAACAAGGTCCCAGGTCCAGATAGATTATACCCTAGAGTTTTAAAGGAGCTCAGTTCAGTTATTACTTTGCCTCTGTTCATAATATTTACAGAATCTTTGATGACAGGCATTGTACTAAGAGACTGGCGCAAGGCGAATGTGGTGCCCATTTTCAAAAAGAGTGCTAGGTCTTCACCAGGGAATTATAGACCAGTAATCTTAACATAGTGGGAAAAATGTTTGAGGACCTTCTACGGGACTACATACAGGATTATGTAACTGTCAATAATATAATAAGTGATAGCCAACATGGTTTTACTAAGAACAGAAGCTGTCAAACTAAGGAAAGGCTGTCACTATTGTGTTTTTGGACTTTGCAAAGGCATTTGATACTGTCCCTCACGGACGACTAATGAGTAAATTGAGGTCTATTGGTTTAGAAAATATAATTTGTAATTGGATTGAAAATTGGCTTCATAATCATATCCAAAGAGTTGTCGTCAATGATTCCTACTCTGAATGGTCCCCGGTTATAAGTGGTGTTCCCCAAGGTTCTGTGCTGGGTCCGCTATTATTTAACTTATTCATTAATGACATAGAGAATAGGATTAATAGTGCTGTTTCTATTTTTGCAGATGACACCAAACTTTGTAATACAGTCCAGTCTATGGAAGATGTTAATAAGTTACAAGCTGATTTGGACAAACCTACTGTTTGGGCCTCCACTTAACAAATGAGGTTCACTATAGATAAATGTAAAGTTATGCACTTTGGGGCGAATAAGGCCTCTTTCACATTAGCGGCAGCACGGATCCGGCAGGTGAAGGGTGCGCCGGATCTGTGCTGCCACAGGGACATGTGTGGGGCCGGAACCGCATTCCGGCTCCGCATATGTCACACAGTACAGACACACACACACACAGACATAGACACATACAAATACACATACATACTTACATGCTCCCGGCAGGTCTCCACAGCGCAGGAGGAGCAGGACAGCGCGCACATAGGACGATTCCCCACAGCGCCCTCTGCTGGGCGCCAGGTGGATTCGTCCTATGTGCACGCCGTCCTGCTCCTGCTCCTCCTTCGCTGTGGAGACCTGCCGGGAGCTTGTAAGTATGTATGTGTATATGTCTGTGTATGTTTATGTGTATGTATGTGTGCAGGTGACGGATCCGTCATGAACTCAATTAAAAGTCAATGGAGGACAGATCCGTTCACCGTTGTCACACCAAATGGATCCGTCCCCATTGACTTCCATTGGGGGTCAATCCGGATCCGTCTTGGTGCGGATAAACAGTACGGAGAGCAAACCGAACCATGCTGCGGTTTGCTCTCCGGTCTGAAGACGGAACGGAATGCTTTTAGGAGAATTCCGTTGTCTTCAGTTCAGTTTTGTCCCCATTGACAATGAATGGGGACAAAACTGAAGCTTTTTTTTTCCGGTATTGAGCCCCTATGACGGAACTCAATACCGGAATTATACAACGCTAGTGTGAAAGTAGCCTAATCTGCATGCAGCATATGTCTTAGGGGAGTAAAACTGGGAGAGTCACTTGTTTAGAAGGATCTGGTTGTATTAGTAGATCATAGACTAAATGACAGCATGCAATGCCAGTCAGCTGCCTCTAAGACCAACAGAATTTTGTCTTGTATTAAAAGATGTATGGACTTGCAGGGCAGGGATGTAATATTGCCACTATACAAAGCGTTGGTGTGGCCTCAACTGGAATACGCAGTTTAGTTCTGGGTACCAGTCCATAAAAAGGATGCCTTGGAGTTAGAAAAAGTAAAGCCACTAAACTCATAAAGGGCCTGGAAGATCTTGGTTATGAGCAAAGATTAAATGAGCTGAATTTGTTTAGCCTTGAAAAAAGACATCTAAGGGGGACATGATTAACCTGTACAAATATATAAACGGACCATACAAAAAATATCAAGGGAAGCTATTCTGTGTTAAACCCCCTCAAAATACAAGAGGCCACTCCCTACGTCTGGAGAAAAAAAAGATTCAGTCATAAGAGGCGACAAGCAATCTTTACAGTAAGATCTTTGAACCTCTGGAATAGCCTGCCGCAGGAGCTGGCCACAGCAAATACAGTGGATGACTTCAAAAAAGGTTTAGATGACTTTTTAATTCAAAATAACATTGAGGCTTATGACAATGTATAGAAATCTTGTTCTACATACCCTTTCCCTTTGGGAAACCCCTTTTTAAAAGGCAGATGGACACTGATCCAGGGATTTGTTCCGTGGATCGATATAGCAGGATTACAGGTTGGACTTGATGGGCTTATGTCTTTTTCCAACCTTAACAATTATGTCACTATGTAACATGGCTGTATATACCTCCAAGGCCTTTTTGAGCAAGTTCTCACATTTCTTGTTCATCAGGTCACACAGTAACCCGATGTCCTCAAATGGCAGAGAGGATTTTTTGTAAATTCATGCAATTGATGCATCAGTCTTTGGAGTTTTATCCCAAAGATTAGCGTTATCCCAGCTTCCTCTTAAACCTCCCGGCCTCGGAGTGACATCCCGTACATACGTGACGTTGCTGCGCCATAACGTCATGATGCACGGAATGCCCGCTACCAGAACAATACTCTCCACAGCCCACAGGGAGTCTCTGCCTACTGGAGTGCTGCCAGAACTCGGCTATACTCCTGCCCAACGGATCATGCCAAACGGAGCCCGGGGCTGCCTTTACAAAAGGACTTATGCCAAAGTACAGGGAAGGGAGGCCATGCATCCCCAGAGCTCCTGTGCCCTGCAACAGCCCTCCCAACTAGTGAGGAAGAGACCAGGCCGTGCGTCTTCCTTTCATCAGCAGGCCTGCAGGAACACAGGAGAAGCTTCCACACTTCTTGTTAGTGCCTTTGGGGGAGGTGCCGGGGAAAACAGATACTAGCTCCCATTTGGTACAGGGGGTGTGTCTACCTGCCATGTGACCTTCATTCATAAAAGGCAAATAGTGACACTGAGAATATTATAAAAAGTCTGTGGTAATATCCAAATATAAAAATATACAAATATTTGATTTAAAAATTATATATATATATAGAGAGAGAGTAACTGATAAAATATAATATAATGGTTAAAGAGGACCTGTCACCAAAAATGCAATGCAATCTGACAGCACCATGTTGTAGAGCAGGTCAAACTGAGCATACTGATATATAGTTTTGCGGGAAAATTTTCAGTATATATTTACAGTATGCTCAGCTTTGATTTTACATTAGTACAGGAGGGATGTGTTATCCGTGAATGATAGCATTGTGTGTATACGTGTACATATAGAGATAGCTGTCAGTCACTGATGACACTTCCCTCCTGTACTGATAGCACTTCACAGGGCTGCAGATGTAATTGTAAAAATTACAAGTTTTACTGAATTTCCCATAAAAATATATATCAATCTGCTCAGCTTCTCCTACTGTATAATGATGTGCTTTCAGATTGCAGCAATTTTTGGTGACAGGTTCTTTTTAAATGATGTCATAAAATATATATAATCTCATTAAAAAAGGATATCAACCTTTGAAGTATCCCCATTGTGGCCAGTAGGTAGTAGGAAAAACATCAATTAAACTTGCAAATGTATTATACATTGTAACTTTCAGAATACCCTTGCTACTAATGTTTCTATTACAGAATACCGTACTTTCACTGTTCTCATTCAAGCAAATTGGATTTATAGCGTTTAAAGGGTTTCTGTCACCAGTTTTTTCAGTATGAATCATGCTGACATTAGAGATTTGCTAATGTCACCTGATTCCAAATATAGATCTGTTTTATTTACTGGTGCCCCCATTTTTATATAAAATGAACTTTTATTTTATGCTAATAAGGCTCCTAGGTGCAAGGGGCGTTACCTCTGCTCCTAGAGGCTCTGTTGATTGACAGGACCAGGCAGAGAAGAAACACTCCATTCACCATAGCTTTTAAGGACTTTCAATGATGTCATGACCATGTGATCAGTCATATGGTTAGGATCACACAAACAGCCTGTCTCCTCCTAAACCATGTGACTGATCACATGGTCATGACATCATTGAAGGTCATTAAAAGCTATGGTGAATGGAGTGTTTCTTCTCTGCCTGGTCCTGTCAATCAACAGAGCCTCTAGGAGCAGAGGTAACACCCCTTGCACCTAGGAGCCTTATTAGCATAAAATAAAAGTTCATTTTATATAAAAATGGGGGCACCAGTAAATAAAACAGCTATATATTTGGAATCAGGTGACATTAGCACATCTCTAATGTCAGCCTGATTCATACCGAAAAAACTGGTGAGATAAACCCTTTAAAGGGAGTCTGTCACGTAATTTTTGATATTAGCATATTTAGAAGGGAGCTCAGGTGACCAGATTAAAGATCCTAGGGTCATTGCTGAGGCCTTTGCTGCTTACTACTCTAAACTATACAACTTAAAAGATGACACTGAAGTGATTCAGCCCATAAGGGACTCTATTGCTTCCTTTCTACCTACAGTGAACCTGTTCGCACTAGATGAGGAGAACCTAACTACTTTAAATGCCCCATTAACTCAAGAAATTATTCAGGTTATTAAAACTCCCTCACATAAAGCCCTTGGACCTGATGGTCTTCCCCGTGACTGTTTTAAATTGTTCTCTACTCAACTAATTCCATACATGTTAGGTCTCTTGACCTGGCAGGTGGCAGGTACTATTGCTCCGGACCATCTGTCCACGACAATAAATACCTTACCCAAACCAGGCAAGCCCCCTACCAAACCTGAAAACTTTAGACCTATAGCTCTCCTAAATTGTGAACTCAAGCTATACACTCGGTTGATAGCCTCTCCCCTCCAAAAGTGGTGCCAGATTTTATGAACGCAGATCAAGAAGGCTTTGTAGCCGGTAGACAGACTAGAGATGGCACGAGATGGCTGGTGAATTTACTGCATGTTATGCAGCTGTTCAGGTCCCCTGGTGCATTTCTTTCCTTAGACGCTGAAAAAGCCTTCAAGAGGGTGCACTTGGGGGTATCTGGAGGCCGTTCTTAATAAATTTGGATTCACTGGCTCTATACTGCAATCTATCCTGGCTCTGTATTACAACCCTATGGCCAGGGTACTAGACTCAGGGTTTTTGTCTTCACCCTTCCAGATTAGCAAAGGGATGAGGCAGGGTTGCCCTTTATCCCCAGTCATTTTTGCTCTGGTGAACCATTAGATCTCGCCCTAATATTACGGGGATTCAGGTGGGAGACACTAGCCATACTATAGGCTTGTACCCAGATGATGTTATTGTCACATGCACGAAGCCCGATACCGCCTTCCCTGCCCTTTTTTTGTCCTTACTCTCTTTTCCCAAGTCCTTGGTGCTTCCAATACTTTTAGATTCATCCTCTACCCAATGCCTGTCCACCAAATACCCGTTTGTGTGGTCTCCAGTTGGTTACTTGGGCATCACTTTGTTTTCTGGTGGCAACAGTGGCGTCTCATAACATTCGACTCTTGCTCAGCACCCTTAAACCTGAACTTAGCAGATCTCATGCCTAGAGCTTTCTTGGGTGGCTCGTATCCACATATGCAAAATGATAGTTTTGCCGAAGATATTATATATACTCTGATGTATACCCCTTCCAGTTGGAAAGCCTCTGCTTACTGAAATGCAGAACCTTTTACTGCAGTTTATTTGGGGGGATAAGTTAGCCCATTATTGATGCCATGAGAGAATGGTTTAAACCATCTTCGACTAATAAATGTGTTCAGATTGAGACTGCTATGAATAGGGGAGATTCTTTTAGATTGTTAGCAGAGGCTATGTATGAGGTTCCAGGCATCTAATGGATAATGCTTTAAAGGATATAGTCATCCTATTGAATGAAGCAAGGAGTCCTTTCCAGATGTTAAAAGAGTGAGAGACTGTGTCCAAAGGGGCTTTATCCAAAGCATTATCCATTAGATGCCTGGAACCTCATATACCAGGTCTATCTCTGGTGGGATGGGAAGATAGAAGACTAAAAGTGTTACATCTACTTTATGAGAGGGGCTCACTTTTGACCTTTGAAAAACTTAGATCTATATTTAACTCCCTTTTTTACTGATATCTACAAATTAGACACTTCTTAACTACTAGCTTTATTAAATGGTTTGCCGCCTTGGACCAGACGCCTTTTATACTACAGAACAAGCTGTTCAAGGCCTTCCCCAATATACCGCTTCATTAATCAGCCGAATTGGGAGGAAAAACTCCCTTTTATGCTCAAATGGGGGCAAGATCTTCAAGCCACATTTACAACAGAGCAATGAAAGCAGGCCTTTAGGTGGTCCACTTGAACCTCTCTGTGTGTTAACCATATTGAGCAAATTAAGAAGGTTCAATTAAGATGGTATCTCACCCCAGATAGATTAGCTCACTCTATACCTGGTTACTTCAACTCGTGCTGGAAACAGTGCTCTGGGATTGGCACCCTCTTGCATACTTGGCTGTGGTGCCCTACGGTTCTTCCCTTCTGGAGTGAAACATTCCAACAACTTTTGCATATTATGCACACCCAACTAGCCCCAGATCCAGCTTTGGCTTTATTACATATAGGATTATCTATTATACTTCACTAGTTTAGATGTACAGTAGTGCATGTCCTTAATGCCGCAAGAGTATGCATAGCTCTGAGGTGAAAGTCCATTGACCCTACTATACTGAGAGATATTACCACTAGAGTGGATCTACATATGCAGTATAAAATTACTGTGGTGCAATCTGCTAAACACCAGACTGCCCTATCAGAGAGATGGCTCCCCTGGATGCTGTATAGAGATGCTTCTGCTCGCACTCTTCCAAATGATAGCAGATAACTTATCTGCATGCCTTTAGGTCATCATTGTTATTCAAATTTGGAGTGTACTTGAGGGGATATTGTTTGCTGTGCACGTATTTAATGACTAATACTAAGATGTACCATGTTTAGAGCTACTTCTCTGACCTGCATGTGAGATTTATGCTGTAAAATGCGATTTTATTTACATGTATGTTTTTTATCCAACTTAAATTACAATAAAAATATAATGTTGAAAAAAAAAACTTCTCTTTTTTCTGGACTTTGAGCCTGTTATAGGTGTTTTTGGGAACATGATCAATAGGTGTAATTTTTATCTGATCACTCATGCTTCAACGTCCAGTGTCTACTCACACTCTGTTTCTGGAATTTCTTCCTGATATTGTTCATGTGTTGGCTTAAATGGTTATGCAGCTCTTGTGTGGTGCGACCCATGTACTGTTTCCCACAACCACATTTAACAGGTAGGTTACAAAATCTGATTTACAGGTGAGATGATGCCTTATTTGAAATGTTTGCACTGAAGTGTTGAACTGGACTCGCCCGTGCTATGAATGATAGATTTATAGCAGAGACACCGTAAAGTCTCACAGCAAAACTTCCCCATCTTTGCGCCAGGGTTGGGTTTGTGTGCAGAAGTAAAGTTGTAAATCTGATAGGAGCTAGTAGGTTTTTCATCGTAGGAGCTTTCCTGAATGTAATCACGGGCCTTGGTTGTAGAGTCTTGTTGAGAATAGGGTCCTTAAGAAGAATCGGCCAGTGTTCCTTAAGATTGTCCCTAATTTTGCCGTGCGAGTAAAAATATGTAGTGATAAAACTTCTTTTTCAGTGTTCACCCTCCACATTCTCGTCATTGTTGTGGATCCCTGGTTGCAGGCATTGACTGTATTCCAGCACACTAGTCCTCTTATAGGCATCCTCAATAAGAGTAATCCAATAAGTGTTTTTTCAGTACCTGAACATTTTTTTGTTACACTTTTTCTTTATTCTTTTGAATTGACTAAAGGGGATATTGGTGAGTCATTTTTGTGTGATGATGACTAGAGAAAGTAGCTATTACTATCAACTTCTTTTTAAAGGTGTAGAGGTGATGAAAGACTGGTTGTTGTGGGTGATATTGATCCAAAAAATCCACTTCAAGTCACTGTAACTCAGGGTAAGATGGATAACCCAGTCCGTACTGTTGAGTAATTTGTGAAATTCAACAACTGAATTAATGTCCCCTTGCTGAATTAAGAATAGGTCATCTATGTATCTTTTGTATAATATGATATTGTCCCTGTATTTGGTCTTATTGAGAATATGGATTTCCTCCGCTACTTTACGTCACATTGCTGTCCCATGGTGCTGGTGATAGACGTGTTCCCCGTATGTGAAAGTGGTGAAGTTGTTGGTTAGTATGAATTCCAGGCCTCCTATCAAAAATTGATATTGCATGGTCTCTTTCGAGATATTGTTACACACAATTTAGGCCTAACGCATGCTGCATATTTGAATAAAGTGCGGAGATGATAATCAAGAGGTATTCTTCATTTCATTGTATATTATATTGTATATCAGAAAGTGTTGAGTTCTTTAGATAGCCTTGTAAGCTCAATACATACTTCTGGTGATAAAGGTCTAAGTGATGGCATAAATTACTGGAGACTGCTCCTGTAGTAGCCACAATAGGTCTTCTGGGTAGATTCTGGAGATTTTTGTGAATTTTTGGGATATGGTAGAAATATGGTATGGTAGGGAAGGTGGAGTAGAAATACCTTTTCTCGTTCTTATTCAATATTTTATTTTCAAGTGCTTGGTCAATTATTACATTAAGTTTTTTTGAGACTGCAAGAAAGGGGTCACTGTCCAAATTTGGGATAATGGAGAATGTTGTATGCCTCTTTTTGGTTGTCAAAATTATGATGATTATGCCTCTGCCTTTGTAGGCCGGGTGGATAAAGATATTATCATTCATCCGTAGTTTCTTCAGTGTTTGCCATTCTTGGTGAGATTTTTCTTTTCTCTTGGTGTCTCTTTAAGGTTATCAAATTCCGCTGCCACATATCTCCTAATGTTTGGAGGAGGTGACCCTGGCTCTCAACAGCATAAAACCTAGAGGGAGCATTTAATCCAGAATGTGTGTCCAAAGATTCCATGTTGTTAGGGGAGGTGCTTGCATTTTCATTGTTTTTTGTGAAATGTCTCAGAAGTGTGACGTTACGTATAAACTTCAGGAGATCCACATAAAGTTGAAATTGATCCGTGTTCGATGGACAGAAAGAAAGGCGTTTTTCTAGTGTAGTTTCATACAAGTTGAGGTTAATGGAGGAAAAATTAAAGATCTTTACGGATCAGGTGCTGATGAAATTGGGCCCAAGGCTCTGGTGGGCACTGTGAGATTCAGTTTTCCTTTTTTGTGATTTGTTCTTCCCTCGTCTGCATCCTCTTTGTCTCTTTTTACCTCCTCTTCTAACTTCCTCTCTCTGTATTTGGAGACCTCTTTAACTTGCACTGTGATGGCTAACCTCTGGCATTCTAGCTATGGTAAAACGACAACTTCCAAGATTCCCTCTTGCTTGGCTGTTCTCAGAACTCCATAGAAATGAATTCAGCATGCTGGGAGTCCAGAGGTTAGACATCAGTGCTCTAACGCAACCAGTCCACGTGAGCACCCTGTCTGTGATACCTATATCCTAAATCAAGTGGTACTCCCAATGCACGTTCCTTTTTTCTTTCTCTATTGCACATTGCTACTGCTGTAGCTCAGGCAGGAGCCAGCTCCACTCCACTATATAGGGTACCAATGTGCTGTGCCAGAATTTAGCCAAGCTTGAGGGGAGCACAAGCAGGAGCAGCAATCTGTGCTCTGGCCTGTGCCAGCATTCCCCGTGGCCCCCAAGCACCGGTAAAATCCTGTCATCTCAGCATTGTACTAGGGTAAGGATTTTAAGACGCCATAGCACTCAGGATTTGAGTGCCTATTTGATTAGGAAAACAATTATTGATTAACTCTTTCCCGACCACCCAACATAAATTTACATCAGTGGGCGGGCATTTAAAAATGGGGCCTGCTCATGGATGGAGTGGGCGCCATAGTTACCTGGTGCCTGCTGTTTTAAACAACAAGCACCAAGAACAAATGTCCAGTCACAGACATTTAACCCTTCATATGCTGTATTCAAATCTGACCACGTCAATTTGGATGCGCTAAAACCCGGAATCGCACGCTTCCAGGTGCACTTCGCCATAACCCCACTTCCCCCGGTGGAGATAGGGGGAGCCAAATGCATTGTGTGGCAGCTTCTGTCCTCCTGAAGAGCAGAGGCGGCCACAGCACTCATCAATTATATATATATGGCTTTCACCAGGTGCTAGTCTTATTCTGACCCTCTCTCCACCCGGGGTCGATTTCTTCTAGATATACAATATAAAGACAGCACTCCAGTATTCAATGATATATTGAAGACTTTTTTCCAGTTAGACATGGTCATGCCCATCAATATAATTATAGCGACGTTTTGAAGCGCTTCATCAAGCCAGTTGTGTCACGCGTGTGTGGACGGTGGCCTTGATGAAGGGCTTCAAATAGCCCAAAACGTTGCTATAATTATACTGATGTGCACAACCATGTCTGGCTGAATAAAGTTTTCACTATATCATTGAATACTGGAGTATTGTCTTTATATTATTGCAATGAAATAACGTGGCCACCAGGTTTTTTTCCTCATTTTAAGGAAATAATTATGCAGTAGATTATGCCAGTCTGGTTGGTAGAGAGCTATGTAAACCTGACATAACAGACCCTGATTCTAGTAAGAACATATAAGCACTTTAAACACAGTAATGTTTCTAATTGATATTTTGCTGATTTGTTTTATATTTATCAGCAGAAGCGCTCATTTTCCTAAAGAAACCAAAATTTGTACAAACAAGCTGCTTGCAGAAGCTTTGGTCTTCTCATTTGTTGCTTGGAGGACCTGTGGTGCATTTGCTATTTTACTTTTGTTTCTTCGTTATATATTTAAGGTAAGATTTTCTATCTGTTCGACTTGCTTGTGCAAATACTATTCCAATTTTGGGACATTCATGAAATCTGCTATAACTAGCTTAAATGCTACTAGGTTTGGCATTACTTCTTAAAATCAGAGTAACTTCACCTAGGTTGGGGATATTTCAGCCCTTTTCAGCTTGTGGAAAGTGCAGTCACATTTCAGTTGGAGGCTCCAAGCTATAGCAGAAAAATAGGAATCTTAATATGTGAACAGAAACTTAAAGGGGTTGTGTCATCTAGGACTTTGACCAAGATATTCCAATAAAATCACACTGATCTCTAAAACGGGTCTCTGAAAGTGCATGCGCGGCGTGCTCGCCATTGATATCTATGGGAGTTCCAAAAAAAATCTGAGTGAGCGAGCTTGGCTATTTTAAGAAGTCCCATAGAAATGAATGAAGAGCAGCCACTGCTCCATTCACGTTTATGGGAATGACGGAAATAACCAAGTGCTCAGCTATTTTCGGAATTCTCATAGAATTTAATGGAGGGCAGTCTGAGCTCTCCGCTCAATTCTGGGGACACGATCTGGAGATAAGTGCAAGTCCCATGCTCTGGACACCTTTTTGGGATAATTTTTAGCATTGCATTTTACTCATTCAGTGCTAAAATCATTTGTTAATTTGTCTTTTTTGCAGCATCTTGTTTTCTGTTTTACAGAGAATCTATCAGGCAGCTGCTCTAACAGTTCCATGTGTAGTCCTTATCTCTGAAATCCTGACAGCTCATAAACACTCATATAAGCCATATTTCTCCATTCACATAGTTCCCTGTCTCTAGGTGGTGTTATAAAATGAATGTATGATTCTAGGTGATGTTTAAAATGGGTGGCTGTCTCTAATCAATGTTGTCATGTTGTTAATAAAGTTAAGTGTAAAAAAAGACAAAACAGAGGTGACAGACAAAACAATGTTACATCTGCTTCCACTCAGACACTGACAAGGTGCTGATGCAGATAATAATTGTGTATTTACTGTATATGTCCTGCTTTTCAATAGACTACTATTTACCTATTAGCTCCCTGGTCAGTTAAAAGAATGCCAGAGTTCACATGACTGATGCGATGTTTAGTATTATTCAGCTCTCCTATGGAAGCATTTCACAGGACTAAAATAGGCTGTACCATTTTTTTTTATTCCAACAAGGTAGAAAATACAAAGATCCCTCCCGTTGATACAGAGACACAGCATACACAATGTTGACAAAGGTTTAACCAAATTTATCCAACATCCATCTGTGGCTATACAAAATAGAACTGAAAAGGAAAGCATCTTAATGCCACTGACACTCATTGCTTATAGTACAGGACTAGTGTGGCCAGAAGATCAAACACAAGCATACAACAAACGGTGGTATGAAACAGAAGCACAACAATGCAATGGCCTTATTCAATGTGATAAGAACTCTTACTATATTGTAGTTTTTAATGGTGTCATTTTCAGGTACACACAACTTTCTGATTAACTTTTATTAAAGGGAACCTGTCATCTCCGAAACACCCCCTGAACTAGAGTAAGTGTTGTATAGTGTAAGTGGTGCTGAATCCGATTATGAAAGTTTTATCTTCATACTCACTTCCATTGCGACGCTGTTTTCCCACAAACTTGCAGTAAAATGCACTCACTGGACTCTTCTTTGAGTCCTCTCCATTATGTGAGTAAGCACTGGAGTCCAGTGAGTACATTTTACTGCTGGTTTGTGGGAGAACAGCGTCAGAATGCAAGTGAGTACGAAGATAAAAATTACATATTTGGATTCAGCATCACTTACACTATACACCACTTACTCTAGTTCAGGGGGTGTTTCGGAGATGACAGGTTCCCTTTAAGTCTTTCTGGGAGGGAGATGGGAGAAAACAGCAATACTGCCACTGAGTTTTTACAATATAAATTTTACGGCGTTCATTTTTCTGTATAAATAACATAATATCTTTATTCTCTAGGTCAGTATGAGTACAGCGATACCAAATACATATAATTTTTTTACAACTTCTGTGCATCGCCGCTTCTCAAGACCCATAACTTGTTCAATTTTCTTTCTATGGAGTTGTGTGAGGGCTTGAGTTTTGCAGGCCGACTTACACTTTTTGATAGCTTGTTAATAAATTGGTGGTGACTAAGAATAAATGCCCAATTATACCCTTTTTTTTTTTACAGTGTTCACCGTAGGGGATAATTTATATGATATTTGTGTAGTGTTGGTTGTCACAATGCGGCGATACCAAACATGGGGAATATTTTATTTTTGCTTTTTTTTTTCATTGAAGGGCATATTTTCAATGAAAAGAAAGTATTTTTTTTTGCTTTTTTTTTAACTACTTAATAGTTCCACAAGGGGACTATAACAGGCAATATTAAGATTGAATACAGTAAAAAAATGTCCTATCCCTATAGTCATTGCGTTTTAATGTTAATGCTATACTAACGTTGACCAGCAGGCAGCGCCAGAGAGACACAGCCTGCTGGAAAACACTCAAGGCAGGCTTGGGGCCTATACCAGGCTACAGCCAGCCTTTACACACATTGTAGACAGAGGGTGTCTGCTCCCGCTTATATGTGGCGGGCGCCATTGCAATAGGCATCTCTCATCCTCATACTGTGAAGGAAATCGCTACTTGTAAATGCAGATGTCTCCTTCACTGAACGAGCAGCCAACTGTCGGGAAGGATCAGCTGTAACATTGTGCGGTGTAAACCTGCTTTTACTTTCTATACAAACCCTTTATTCAACCCCCAACAGCATACATTGTCACCTAAAGAGACCCCAGCTCCTATTAACATTTATTGAGGCACACATCTGGGATGCCCCCTTTCCTCTGTCCATTTTGCTATTGAACCATTGTCCATTATGATTTGTACAGTACCAATCTGAATATTGCAGGGGTGAAAATTGGGTCACACAAATATAAAGGTCATTTCATGTCAAGTGGACCAACCTAAAAATCCGACCATCTCCAAATTGAATACAATTTTGCACTGATGTTCCCTAGGGTCCTAAAGGAAATTTTACTAAATTTTTCATCTGGGCCTCTGTTGGTTCCAGAGTTTCAGGCAGCTGATGATGGACCAGCTGTAATGCACTGCATGCTGCGTAGCCCAAAGTGGCAACTTTGGCAAGGCACGGTATCTTAAGTAGTTGCATGTTAGTAAAACTACTTAGTATAAGTCTACGTGCAAAGTTTGGTGCCTTAGGAAAGCTTGACTCAATTTTTACATGCCCTCAAAATAGGCAAAAAAAATGGACAAATGACCGTTAAGGGCCAACTTTGACTGCCCACTGCTCCTGACATGAATGTCCGATCAGGCTGTAATTTTGCCAGGAGTTATGGCCCATGCAATATATCTTAAGGTCACATACACAAGCTTTCCAACCAACTTGAAGACGAGATATGATTAGACAAAAAAAGTTTTGCCATTTTTTGCTACTATTGTGGTGGAAATATCTCAAATGTGTAATTTTTAATCTTTTTTGAAGTAATCTCGTCTAAAAGAACATTTTTTTTGCAACAAAAGTCACCCTGTTTTATTTTTATGACCCAGCCTTATGTTGGCCAGAACTCAGGTCACAAGAATGTACCTATTTTGCATTTATGCATGAACTTCACTACAAGGAGACATTTTTGGTGGCCTCCTGTCTGCCAGACTGGTGGGCCAGAAGCATAGAATTATATAGTGCTGCTAAGCTTGTTATCCTAATTTAACTTTTAGGTATATTTCCATACACATATTTTTATTAATTGTGGGCTGCCATTTTAAATTGGCACATTTATCATCAATCTTGCATTGGATGATTCAGCTACTGCCAGTTCAACAGAATTATTGCCATTGCCAAGGAGCAATTTCTAACAACCAGGGAAGATACCAGCCATGGGTGTCCAAGTTTTATTAAAGAAAAACAAGAAAGTAAAAACACAACATGCAAAAATTGCTAAAAATACAGATTTAACAAGACTTCTCTTCCAATCTTTCTCAAATTGCACAAAGTTTTGAAATTCCTGTCAATGTTCACCAAAACATCTTGTGAGAAGACATACATACACGTACTGCCTGTCAGATGTTATGGGTGCATCAAGCAAAACAATGACATGCTCTTCTGAGACCCAGCAAGTGTCCCTGCGGAAAGGCCAGTAAAATGACCTTGCAGGACTACAGGGATGCAAGAAATTGATCAAACCATCATGCTCCTCAATTGAAACTTCACATATATTGCCAATCCACCAGGAGTTATCATAGGTGCAAGCTACATACTGACCAGGTTGAAGACAGGATACTTTGAGGACAGATTGACATTCAGGTTCCAGAACACTTAAAGCAATAAATGACGTTGCATCATTTGAAATTTTGCTAACACAAATATTAGTTGTATTAATGGGTTTGAAATGATGGTGCTCCCTTGTCCCAGCAACAGTGCAACAGTATGCCCCTTGCTAAACCTTTCTTCTTGAATAGGTCTGTTTGCATCAACATCTTTCTTTGGGACAAAGACAAATTTAATAGCAGGAACATTTTTGCTGCAGAAGTCATACAGATCTTTTAGTGCCAAAATGTTGTTATTGACTGGACACTGTAAACTAGCCCTGGCAGCCAGAATATTTTGCACTTTCTCCAATTCCATGGCTTGTGCCAAAAAAGTTCCACTCAGCGGTGATGCAAAAGTCATTATTATGACTGCATAGATTAAAAATTGTTGTACTGAGCAGCAGATCCGTCACTAAAATAGTGAATATGCTTTAAAATGGCTAGTGCGTCCTTCAGATGCCCAATCAGCTTTTTCAAAAATGTATGGACAGCTATTGTGTCATAACGCAGGCAGGCACTGATTATGTCAAGGTTGCAACAGTAAACAACGAAAGGATGAAGTGTTGCTTCTTGGACAACAAAGGAGTCATTTTCGGCAAAATCCATCGGGACAATTATATGTCCCTCCTCCAGATTTTGTTTTAGCTCATTTAGATAAGCACTTTGGTGCTTAGAAATAAAGCATAAGTTTAACATTTTGATCGGTGTGCAGACACAAACTGAATGAGTTCCTGATGAGCCAACAGTAACACACCATTTTGGCCAAAACCCAATTTCAGGCCCCGATAGATGGTGTACAATTCCTTCAAATTGCACAAGATCAACCTTTTCTGCGTCAATAGCATAGTAACATAGTAACATAGTTTGTAAGGCCGAAAAAAGACATCTGTCCATCCAGTTCAGCCTGTTTTCAAGTTGATCCAGAGGAAGGCAAAAAAAAAACCCTGTGAGGTAGAAGCCAATTTTCCTCACTTTAGTGGGAAAAATTCCTTCCCGACTCCAATCAGGCAATCAGAATAACTCCCTGGATCGACGACCCCTCTCTAGTAACTATAACCTGTAATACCCTCCAGAAATACATCCAGGCCCTTCTTGAACTCTTTTAGTGAACTTACCATCACCACCTCCTCAGGCAGAGAGTTCCATAGTCTCACTGCTCTTACCGTAAAGAATCCTCTTCTATGTTTATGTACAAACCTTCTTTCCTCCAGACGCAGGGGATGTCCCCTCGTCACAGTCACAGTCCTCGGGATAAATAGATGATGGGAGAGATCTCTGTACTGACCCCTGATATATTTATACTCAGTCGTCTTTCTTCTAAAGTGAATAACCCTAATTTTGATAATCTTTCTGGGTACTGTAGTCCACCCATTCCAGTTATTACTTTAGTTGCCCTCCTCTGAACCCTCTCCAGCTCTGCTATGTCTGCCTTGTTCACAGGAGCCCAGAACTGTACACAGTACTCCATGTGTGGTCTGACTAGTGATTTGTAAAGTGGCAGGACTGTGTTCTCATCACGGGCATCCATGTCTCTTTTGATGCAACCCATTATCTTATTGGCCTTGGCAGCAGCTGTCTGACACTGGTTTCTGCAGCTTAGTTTGCTGTTCACTAAAATTCCTAGGTCCTTTTCCATGTCAGAGTTACCCAATATTTTACCATTTAGTATGTACTGGTGACTTGCATTATTCCTTCCCATATGCATAACCTTACATTTGTCAGTGTTAAACCTCATCTGCCACTTTTCTGACCAAGCCTCCAGTCTATCCAGATCCTGCTGTAGCAGTGCACTGTCCTCCTCTGTGTTAATTACTTTACACAGTTTAATGTCATCTGCAAAAATTGATATTTTACTATGCAAACCTTCTACAATATCATTAATAAATATATTGAAGAGAATAGGACCCAATAGCTTTTCACCATTTATCCTAACAGACACACAATCCTTTCTGCCTAGACATACTCTAGAAAATTCATCATTTTCATACAATTCCGGTACATTCTGCTTTATGTGCTCAGACAGCATTTTTCCTTGCTTGAGTTTAGGAACAGCAAGGATGCCATATTCCTGCTTCAGCTTTCTTCCCCATTCTAGTTGAGACATTAAATTCTTTGAAAGTTTTCTCAATACTCCAACTACTTGGGACTAGGGTCAGAAATTGCATTTTTTTTCACCGTTGCTGGAAACATTCAGCTTTTGCTTCAGTTCCTTTAGCAAAATGTCATAGTCAGGTCAGCAGGAGTACAATCACTAACAGCTGCAATTTTAGTAGCAATGCTGCCTTGTGTTTCACTGAATTTGCGCTTTGCATAGCACAATGAATTTCACCCATTGACTTCTCAATCTTTAATGGGGATATGCCAAGTGTTCCAAAACTTGTGTAAAGGTTTTCAGCAACACTGATAGGATCGTCACTAGCTGAATCGGACTGAGAAGCCTCCAATTCCTGTAACTTTGCATTAACATCCTGCTTACAACGTGGGCAAAGTTTTTGGCCTGGCTTAAACTCTTGTTTTGTAATAGCTTTCAGGTGGATAGATGTAGCAAGATCAATTGCGCTCAAACCTTTAGCATTACTGTGATTCTGCTTTTCAAATGGATTGCAGCATTTTTTCTGAAGAAAGTCAAAATTAATGCTTCATGGATTATATTTGATTCTGCACAGAAACTATACAGTCCAGAGTGCCTTTTTATTAATGCTGGATCTTTCAAAGAATAATCCTTGATCAGTTTGATCATTTTGCCAGAATAAAAACCAGATTGCTTATGGCACTCAGAACAATCAAACAGCCCAATATTGCAAGGACCTAATTCATTGCTATACTCCATAGTGTAATAAATGAGCATCCATAGCTATCTGTAATAAAGTAAGTGAATTTAACCCCTTCAACCCCAGGCCTGTTTTCACCTTCCTGACCAGGCCATTTCTTGCAAATCTGACATGTCACTTTATGTGGTAATAACTTTGGAACGCTTTTACTTATCCAAGCCATTCTGAGATTGTTTTCTCATCACATATTGTGCTTCACGACAGTAGTAAATTTGTGGCAAAATATTTCATTTTTATTTTTTAAAAAATTCCAAATTTACCAAAAATTTGGAAAAATTTCCAAATTTCAATTTCTCTACTTTCAAAATATATAGTAATACTTCCAAAAATAGTTATTATTTTATATTCCCCATATGTCTTCTTTATGTTGGCATCATTTTATAAATGCCATTTTACTTTTTTGGGACGTTAGAAGGCTTAGAAGTTTAGAAGCCATTTTTCAAATTTTTAAGAAAATTTCCAAAACCATTTTTTTAAGCACCAATTCAGATATAAAGTGATTTTGAGTGGCTTATGTAATGGAAACCACCCATAAATGACCCCATTTTAGAAACTACACCCCTCAAATTATGAAAAACTGCTGTTACAAACTTTGTTAACCCTTGAGGTGTTCCACAAGAATTAATGGAAAATGGAGGTGAAATTTCAAAATTTCACTTTTTTGGTAGATTATTCATGTTAATAATTTTTTTCTTGCAAAACAGCAAGGGTTAACAGCAAACTAAACCTCAATATAAATTACTCTGATTCTGCAGTTTACAGAAATACCCCATATGTGGTGGTATACGTCTCTGTGGGTTTGTGGCAGTGGTCAGAAGGAAAGGAGCGCCATACGGATTTTGGAGGCAGATTTTTTTCTAGAATGGTTTTTAGGCACCATTTTGTAATTGAGAGACCCTGACGTACCCCTACAGTAGAAACCCTCAAAAAGTGACCCCATTTTGGAAACTACACCCATCAAAGAATATATTAAGAGGGGTACTGGCCACTTTGACCCCCTAAGCGGTTTACGGAATTTGGAAACACTTGGCTGTGAAAATCAAAAGTTTCATTTCTTCCAATAAAATGTTGCTTTAGCCCCAAATTTTTCATTTTCACAAGGGTAACAGGAGAAAAGCACCCCATAATTTGTTCCCCATTTTCTCCTGAATACGGCAACACCCCATATGTGGTGGTAAACTACTGTGGGGGCACATGGCAGGACTCAGAACAGAAGGCGCGTCATATGGATTTTGCAGCACAGATTTTGATGGATTGGTTTGCGGGAGCCATTGATTTTTATTTTTTTGAGTTATTGTCTTATGTGGGGGCTCATTTTTTGCGGGATGAGGTGACGTTTTCATTGGTACCATTTTGGGGTACATAAGACTTTTTGATCACCTGCTATGACACTTTTTGTGAGGCAAGGTGAAAAAAAATGGCTGTTATGGCATAGTTTTTTTTAAATTTTTTTTACAGCATTCACCTGGGGGGCCATCTCATGTAATATTTTCATAGAGCAGGTTGTTACGGATGCGGCGATTTTTATTTTTGGTAAGTTTTACACATTAGATGCATTTTTGAACAGAATAAAATCTTTTTTTTGTGTTGCTATTTTCTGAGAGCCATATTTTTTTTATTTTTTGGGCGATTGTCTCAGGTAGGGTCTACATTTCTGCGGGACGAGATGACGGTTTGATTGGTACCATTTTGGGGTAAATACGCCTTTTTGATCGCCTGCTATTACACTTTTTGTAAGGGAAGGTGACCAAAAAAATGGCACAGTTTTTTTTTGTTTTTTTTTTTTTCTGCGTTCACCTGGCGGGCTGGATCATGTGATATTTTTATAGAGCCGGTCGATACGGACGAGGCGATACCTAATATGTCTATGTTTATTTTTTTCACTATTTTTTACAATTTTTTTTTTAATATTATTTTGTGAAAAGGACGCTTTTTTTTTGGAACTTATAAATATCACTATCACCCAAAAGGGGCTCATAACCGAATTTTTACCCAGACTTTTTTGGTTGATAATAAAACGTAACTTTTAATAACACTAATAATACTATCTGCTATCATTACGCTCGCACCAAGACACAGGTCGTAGCAGGCAGCGTTTTTAAACCATTAAGGCCCCTTTCACACGAGCGTGTCCGGATTTGGTCCGGATGCGTTCAAGAAAATCCGCACGCATCCGCACCAATCCGCACGCAATCGCAGTCAGTTTTGACTGCGATTGCGTACGTTCGTTCAGTTTTTTCCGCGCGGGTGCGAAGCGTTTCAATGCGTTTTTCACGCGCGTGAAAAAAAACTGAATGTTTACAAACAACATCTCTTAGCAACCATCAGTGAATCACGCATTGCATCCGCACATGTGTGCGGATGCAATGCGTTATTCACGCAGCCCCATTCACTTCAATGGGGCCAGGGCTGCGTGAAAAACGCAGAATATAGAACATGCTGCGATTTTCACGCAACGGCGAACTGCTGCGTGAAAAACATCGCTCATGTGAAAAGCCCCATTGAAATAAATGGGTCAGGATTCAGTGCGGGTGCAATGCGTTCGCATCACGCATTGCACCCGCGCAGAAACATCGCCCGTGTGAAAGGGGCCTAAGTGCTCACTGTCTTAATAGTGTTATTAAAAGTTACGTTTTATTATCAACCAAACAAGTCTGGGTAAAAATTTGGTTATGAGCCCCTTTTGGGTGATAGTGATATTTATTGTAATAATAAACCAATACCTAGATAAGGGTCCCTTTTGTATTTAGTTTGCACTTAGTTTTTTTGGAACTTGAAACTTTTTTTGTAAAACTTTATTTTTTCACTTTCTTTTTTTTCACTTTTTTTAACTTTTGGGGTCTGATCCCCTTTACAATGCATTACAATACTTCTGTATTATAATGCATTGCCTGGAAGTGTATTACACACAGTAATACACTTCCAGCTTACTGCCTGTGAGATCCAGGGGGCTGGATCTCACAGGTTTCCGTAGATAGCAGCCGGATGCCTAAGGAAGGCATCTGGCTGCTATCTAAGCCATCGGGTCCCCGTCACAGCAGCGTGGGGACCCGATGGACACCCCTTCCGACCGCCCACATCGCATGTGCCACGGTCAGCGCTGACCGCGGCACATGGAGGGTTAATACACCCGCATCGGTGTTTTCACCGATGCGGGCGTACGCAGCAGGGGTCCGGCTACTGGGAACAGCCGCCCCCCCACAGCTGATCGGGCGGGCGTAGCTCCTGCATCCGCCCGATCAGCGCGCCGTAGTACTACGGCGCTGGTCGGGAAGTTACTTCCCGCAGCGCCGTACATGTACGGCGCTGGTCGGGAAGGGGTTAAGTTAGAAGGACTCACAAGGGTTTACAAATTATTTAAGAAAACAATGCTAAATAGAGAAAATCAGTAGAATGGCAGGAGAACATAGAGAGAAATGGCATATCTACCTGTGTAATCCATCAGCAAAACAGGACAGGGCTTGCCTGACAAGGGGGGAGACAATAGCACAACATGTCTGAACATATTCCTGTAGTCTCACAAGATGCTGCTCAACTGACAATCAAAAGTGTCACCTTTTGGGGCTTTTACACCCAGGCATTTTAGGAACAAGCTGTTAACAAATGTGTAATCAGGTCAATGTCTACACATACATACTGGCTATGCAGAAATGGCTTTAACCAAGGTATCTACTGCCATACTCGTTGGGTGAAGGAAAGCACAGCAGTCTTTCGCAAAATGCTGACTAACTTCTATGAGGAAGAAGTTATTATTTTGAAATCATTGAGAATGTGCATTTCTAGCCAGAAGCAGGGGGTATAGAAGGAAAGCAGCTGGATGTATGCTGCAAGTGGTATGGAACCTGTGTTATCTTAAAATGTCACCTGAATTGGAAATTACCAAATGGTGTCTGTGGTTAAATGCATATTAAATTGCATCAGGACACCGCTTTAAAATGTGCAGTTTGTAGGTAATTTATTAACGTACATGGAAGCAATATAGGCCATAGGTGGGAACCAATTAAATTAAATTAAAGACAATTTAAAATGGCAACCCACAATAATTAGAATATGTGTATGGAAATATATCTAAAATTTATTTTAGGATAACAAGCTCAGCAGCACTACATAATGCTGTGTTTCTGGCTCACCAGCCTAGAAGACAGGAGGCCACCAAAAATGTCTCCTTGTAGTGAAGTTCATTCATACATACAAAATAGGTACATTCTTGTTAGCTTAGTTCTGGCCAACATAAGGCCGGGTCAAAGATAAAACGGTGACTTTTGTTGCAAAAAAACATGCACTTTTAGGTTAGATTAATTTAAAAAGATTAAAAATTACACATTTGAGATATTTCCACCTCAATAGTAGCAAAAACTGGCAAAAATCTGAAATGTCATTTTTTTTGTCTAATCATATCTCGTCTTCAAGTTTGTTGGAAAGCTTGTGTATGTGACCTTAAGATATATTGCATGGGCCATAACTCCTGACAAAATTACAGCCTGATCCAACATGCATGTCAGGAGCAGTGGGCAGTCAAAGTAGGCCCTTAAAGGGGTTGTCTCACCTCCTGCCTTCCCGTCTTCTCTGCTGCTCTGTGGGCTTCTTTCAGAGCTGGAGCGGGGTGGGGCTTCTGCTGTCTGACAGTAACCCTTGCCTCTCCATGCTCGTTCACACAGGCACCTCTCCGTAGCTCTCTGCACACTGTTATCTCTATATATTTGTATATAGAGATAACAAAGGGTTCCAGCAAGTGCGATGTCTGTCTCCTGATAAGGTTACAGGAGACAGATACGATCGCAGCCGCTGTAGGAAACTTTCAGGTCAGACCTGAAGCTTTCCTACAGTCATGACGGCAGGCACTTGCGATCTGTGTATTACAGGTCAGGGGCGATTTGTGCAAGCCCTGAACCTGTTATACTATTAATCCTCTTTGCATAACTGTATAGAACAGCTTCAGGGCTGCAGCTCATGCCCTGAAGCTGTTCTATTGAAAGAATGAGGTGGCCGGGTGCAGGAGCTGAGACAAGAACACCTACGAGGTGGCTGGCGACGGGAGAGAATGCGCATACACTGGCCTCTATGTATGCTCGCTCCCGCGATTCCCCGGCCACCAGAAAAGCCTCCTAGTGCGCAAGGCCGGCCACCGCAAGTGTATTACAGCGGTGGCCGTAACCCCTAGAGACGAGCAGGGTCTAAAGAAGGCTATAATTAAAGAAAACAGGGAAGAGAAGCCATATAGAAAACATGAGTACATTACAAAGTGACTGAAAATAACATCATATACACGTTATCTATGACTTCATAAGGTGAGACAACCCCTTTAACGGTCATTTGTCCATTTTGAGGGCATGTGAAAATTGAGTCAAGCATTCCTAAGGCACCAAACTTTGCACTTAGACTTATACTAAGTAGTTTTACTAACATGCTAATTTCAGCCTCCTAGCTTAACTACTTAAGATACTGTGCCTTGCCAAAGTTGCCACTTTGGGCTACGCAGCAAGCAGCGCATTACAACTGGTCCATCATCAGCTGCCTGAAACTCTGGAACCAACAGAGGCCCAGATGAAAAATTTTGTAAAATTTTCTTTAGGACCCTAGGGAACATCTGTGCAAAATTTTATTCAATTTGGAGATGGTCAGATTTTTAGGTTGGTCCACTTGACATGGAATGACCCATAAAGTATATCTTTTTGCGGATGATATTCTCCTTACTATCATGAGAATTTTAATGACACTGTCTAATGTATTGAATCGTTTGTCCATGTTTGGTTGCATTTCTCTTCTTTGGATCAGTACCGCTAAATCACAGATTTTGTATTGCACTTCCTCCTATTCAGTCCGTGAATTAATTGCGTTTAATTTTAATTACAACAGTGACCTCTACAGCACCCACCCCTTAACACTGACCATAGGTTACAGCCCCCTTAACTGTGATCTCCACCATTCCCGGCCCCATTAACAGAGACCTCCACAGCGACTGCCTTAACAGTGACCTCACAGCACCCCACTGCCCCTTTAATAGTGGCCTCCACAGTCCCCTCCTCCCTTAACAGTGACCTCCACAGTTCCTACCCCTTTAACAGTTACCTGCACAGCAGCCTGCCCCCTTAACAGTAACATCCACAACGCCCTCCCCTTTAACAGTGACCTCCTCAGCATCCACCCCTTTATTAGTGACCTCCACAGTACCCCGTCTCCTTAAGTCATTTTCACAACACCCCGCCCCTCTACAGCAATCGGCCCCACAGCAGCATACCCCCTTAGCTGTGACCTCCACAGCAGCCTGCCCCCTTAACTGTGACCTCCACAGCAATCCGCTCCCTAAACACTGTCATCCACGGTGCCCTGCCCCTTTAACCCTTTCACTACCGGAGGTTTTTCGTTTTTGCCTTTTCATTTTTCTTCCCTATTTTCCTTGAGCCATAATTTAACAATGACCTCCACATCAGCTGCCCCTTTAAGAGTGACCTCCACAGTCCCCACCCCTTTAACAGTGACCTCCACAGCTGCCAGCCCTTTATTTGTGACCTCCACAGTACCCCGTCTAGTTAACAGTGATTTCCACAATAACCCGCCCCCTTAACAGTGACCTTCACGGAGCTCCGTTCCCTTAAAATGTCACCTCCACAACACCCTTCCCCCTTAACAGTAACTTCTACAGCACCCCACTCCTTAACACTGACCTCCATAGCAGACTGTCCCCTTAACTGTGACCTCCACAGCTCCCACCCCTTTAACAGTACCTCCACAAAATCCCACCCCCTTAACAGTGACCTCCACAGTGGACCGCCCCTTAAACAGCGACCTCCACAGCAGCGCCCCTTAAACAGCGGTCGCCCCTTTATTAGTGGCCTCCATAGTACCCCATCTCCTTAAAAGTGATTTCCACAACACCCCGCCCCTCTACAGCAATGGGCCCCACAGCAGCCTGTCCCCTTAACTGTGACCTCCACAGCAGCCTGCCCCCTTAAGTGTGACCTCCACCGCACTCCGCTCCCTAAACAGTGTCATCCACAGTGCCCTGCGCCTTTAAACCTTTCACTACCGGAGGTTTTTCGTTTTTGCATTTTCATTTTTCTTCCCTATCCTTGAGCCATAACTTTTTTTATATATCCATTCACATAGCTGTATGAGGGCTTATTTTTTGCAGGACAATTGCTAATTTCTCATACTGACCTGCCATCTGGTGGTCAAAATAAGAATTGCAGTATGAACACTATCAGCCTCGTCAGTGAGGCTCAGAGTGTTCAGCACATTTACCGTTGCCTCCATTGGCTGCACGGGGCATCGGTAGGAAGTTCGGAAACGCGAGCTTCCGGGCTTTTGCACATTTAGATGCTGTAATCTCACTTGATCACGGCATCTAAAGCCTTTAATTACTGCTATTGGAATTACTGCCGGTCACTATAATTAGCAGCAGAGACTTGCCAGCCTTGACACCCGCTGCACGTGCGAGTGGGCACCATGTTTACACATCGTAGCGAAAGCGTTGAAGCTGACCTACAGCAGAGAAGAAAAATGGCTGGGTAGTTATGGAAACCTGGTGTAAAACTCTGTTTATGTGGAGACTAAGGGCCTGTAAGCCTCTATTGGCTGATAAGGGTCATGTGATCGTGTATATGGCAGTTGGAATATGAGGGGAAAGACCTGGAGGCTTCTATTGGCTAATGTAGGTCATGTGATGGTGCCATATTTGCATGTTTGGCAATATCTCAGGAACGCTATGTGCTAGAGAGCTGAGACCCATTCTAAAACCTCCCCGGACACCGGATGTACCTGTGTGCCAAACTTCTTGATTGTAAATGCGATGGTGTGGATTCCTTTAGTGGACGTACATAAATACATACATACATACATACATACATACATACATACACTCAGCTTTATGGAGTTTGGAAAAACCTCCTCCATAGTGAGCCATATCAGATATCCAGGATCGTACCTAGAACTGACTTGGCCCCACAGCAAATTTTTGTATGGGACCCCTCCCCAACTTGGACGCACTCATACACACGCTCACCACGTACATGGACACACTCATACACATGCTCACCACGTACATGGACACACTCACCCCTTACATGGACACACTCATACATGCAATTACCACATACATGAACGCACTCATACACGCACTCGCTACATACATGAACACACTCATACACGCACTTACCAGATACATGGATGCACTCATACACACTTACCAGATACATGGACGCACTCATACACACTCGTCACATACATAGACACACTCATACACAAGCTCACCACATACATAAGCGCTCTCATACATGAGCTCACCACTTACATGGATGCACTCATACATGCACTCACCATATACATGAATACACTCATACACACACTCACCACATAGATGGAATCACTCATACACGCACTCACCACATACATGGACGCACTCACCACGTACATGGGCACACTAATACACGCACTCACCACATACATGGACGCACTCATACACACACTCACCACATACATGGATGCACTCATACATGCACTCACCACATAAATGGACGCACTCATACATGCACTCACCACATATATGGACATATATACTGTATATACATATATATACACACACACGAACATACAAGTAGTTATACATCTATTTCTACACACAGACACTTACCTTTCCTGTAGGCAGCAGATGTCTGGTCATCAAGGCAAACTGGAGAAGTAGATGCCATCACTCCTCTGTACCATCCAGGGAAAGCAATGGAGGGGTTAATCAGAAACCTACTATGGGCGTCAGAGAACAGGACACATAGGGGGGCAAGCATTCTAGAGCTCTGTGTGTAGGAGCAGCCAGCCTGCTCCACACTAGCTTTGTGCTGGGGGGGATTGATCCCATAAAGTTCTGCTATTGGCTGGTAGCAGATGTCATAATAAGCTGCCAGCCAATAGGAAACGGAGAGCAGTACTGGCAAGTAGTGTGCCAGTACTGCGGATCCCAGCCTGAAAATGGCCATAGGAGGAGGAGACAGCATGGAGGAAGTGTACTGTGCCTGCAAGGACCTTCAGTAGGAGGAGCTCCAGTGCTACTGCTGTAAGTGGCATCTGCTTCTATAAAGTACAGGAGCTGTGGGCAGCGCTAGATCTAATAAGAACATTCAGTACTGCTCTGGGGCCCCTTCTGAGCTCAGGCCCCGAAGCAGTCGCTTCCCTGATAGCTACGCCACTGCAGATATCACAGATAACAGTATAATGGAACAAAAATACTTAGCTAAGTTTATCTTCTTAATTCTGTTCTAGCAATGGTAAAGCACTAGGTCTAGACTCTGTCATGCTCTAGAATTACCTCAAAATGGCTGTGGCAGTGGGTGCGGTTTTCCAAAAATAGTGGATTTGCTGTCCTTTACCATACCCTCCAAAACTAACCAATAGGAAGAAGATAAGATTACTTTTCCTTCCACTTAGCAGAACTATAAAAAGGAAAATATACAAACAGATTTGGTAAAAATACACATTTAAAAGCAAGAGTAGGTTTCTTACGGCTGTATTACATGGCCCGATGTGGCAAATGATTGTCGGGAGGGAAGCTCATTAGTGATCATCTGCTGAAAAATCTGCAGGTGTACTATAGGCTTTGGAATAGGTTTAGTAAATTCTTCATAGATAGATTGACATACAAAATGGATGGATTTATACATAAACTACAATAATTCACATTCATGGACATAAAAACAAACAAAACATACTATTAGTTGTTGCCATAACAAACATAGTTAGAAAAGAAGAATGATGCTTGTTTGTAAACACGAATGATGCTTGTTTGTAAACACGAATGATGCTTGTTTGTAAATGGTCAGTTGATAAACGGGACTTGTTTGTATTCCATGTATATAGAGTGTTGGTAGATTACAATAAACAAAAGAGAATGAGCCTCAGTGGGCGAGAGCTCCGGCCATGTGGTAGGCTAGTTTCACACTAGCGGTAAAGAGATCCGACAGGCTATTTCGGCAGGGTACAGCCTGCCAGAGCTCTCTGGATCCATCATTGCCAAACGCTACCAGAATCCCCACCAGCCCTGCAGCAGTATTTGTCTGGCTGATTCTCGGCATATTTGCTGGATCGCGGCTGGCCAGTCTCAGCATATTTGCTGATAGGGATGAGCGAACCTGTGGATGTTCGGCTTTGACCCAAACTTGACCCCGAGCCCCATTGAAGTCAGGTGGCAATTTTGTTGGTACTATTTTAGGGTAGATATGAATTTTGGTTGCTCTTTATTACACTTTTTGTGAGGCAAGATAACAAAAAAATTTTTGGCACAGTTTTTTTTTGTTATTTACAATGTTCATCTGACAGGTTAGATAATGTGCTATTTTTATAGAGCAGGTTGTTGCAGACGTGGCGATACCTAACATGTATTTTTTTTATTTATTTAAGTTTTACACAATAATATCATTTTTGAAACAACAAAATCATGTTTTACTGTCTCCATAGTCTGAGAGCCATAATTTTTTTTTTTTTTTGGGCGATTGTCTTCGGTAGGGTCTAATTTTTTGCAGGGCGAGATGACGGTTTGATTGGTACTATTTTGGGGTGCATATGACTTTTTGATCGCTTGGTATTACACTTTTTGTGGTGTAATGTGACCAAAAATGGCTTTTTTTGACACCGTTTTTATTTTATTTTGTTTACTGTGTTCACCTGAGGGGTTAGGTCATGTGAGACTTTTGTAGAGCAGGTTCTTACGGACGTTTCTATACCTAACATGTATACTTTTTTATTTACTTTAGAAAAAATCATGTTTTAGTGTCTCCATAGTTTGAGAGCCATAGTTTTTTTTATTTTTTGGGGGCGATTGTCTTAGGTAGGGGCTCATTTTTTGCGGGATGAGGTGACTGTTAGATTGGTACTAATTTGGGGGGCATACGCCTTTTTGATCGCTTGGTGTTGCAATTTTAGTGATGTAAGGTGACAAAAATGTTTTTTTTAGCACAGTTTTTATTTTATTTTTTATGGTGTTCACCTGAGGGGTTAGGTCATGGGATATTTTTATAGAGCCAGTCATTATGGATGCGGCGATACCAAATATGTCTGTTTTTCTTTTTTTTTTTTTTTTTTACAATTTTATGTTTTTTGGGGCGGGTTTTTTGACGTGAAACTTTATTTTTTATAATGGGAAACATTTTTTTTCACTTTTTTTAATTTTTATTTTTGTCCTACTGTAGGACTTCACCTTCTGGGGGTCTGATTCCCTCTGCAATGTATTACAAGACATCTTGTATTGTAATACATTGGCTGTCAGCTTGTTCGCCTGTCTCCCCCCAAAAGGCAAAGGCGGTGCATGCTGCTGGGTATCTCCTGTATATAAATATATATGTACAGCTGGTATAAGTTATACATTTTCTTGTATATAGTGATATGGGCCATGCTGGTATAAACTGGGCATCTCCTGTATATAATCCACAGCTGATTAAAAAGGTTTTCCCTTGTGGGAAAAACCACAGCATGAGTGTAATATAGTTTTTGCTTTTTTCCATGTGGAAATTGACCTACCATGCAGATTTTGAAATCTTCAGCATGTCAATTTTTGGTATGAGGTGTTTTTTTTTTTTAATTTCTCCAGAGGCAGTTAAAAGGGTTGTCCTGCCATTTATATTGATGACCGTTGATCACCTGTTTGAACAGGAGACTACGCTCCATGTAAGCGCTGCTTCCTTGTTATTACACTACTTGTCGTCCTATGTAGCGTGATTGAGTACAAGTATGTATTCTATGCATTGTACTATTGTCCGCCGCTGTAGCATTGTCCGCCGCTGTCTCTGGTACAATGTCTTCCATTTTGGGGTGTGATGTCCTTCCTTTTGTGGTTGTGGAAGTGGCCATCCTAATGTCATGTGACCTATAGCATTCTGAATGCTAAAGGCTCATGGGCCCTGGTGCAAGAGTTCTGTTTGTCCCCCCTTTCCCTGCTTTGTGACCAGGGGTGTGCTTCCTGAGGCAAAAATTGAAACAGCTCCCCCTCATGCCAAATTCTTGACCTAACCCCTTCCGTCCAGCCAGAGAGGCCAGCATGCACTTTCTTTAATACTGGTGTCTTCTTATGCGGCACAAGGGTCTTTGGGCCCCCTGAGGCTCCTGGGCCCAGTAGTGACTGCTACCTCTGCACCCCCTATAGCCAGGGGCGTAGCTAAAGGCTCATGGGCCCTGGTGCAAGAGTTCAGCTTGGGCCCCTGCCCCCCCCCCCCCCCGCCTAATACAGCGCCTCATACCTCTTACATCCAGTATAATACAGCGCCCCATACCTCTTACATCCAGTATAATACAGCGCCCCATACCTCTTACATCCAGTATAATACAGCGCCCCATACCTCGTACATCCAGTGACGTCTCCTCGGATGTACATCTTCTCTTTCCTCATCTTCTCCTTTCAGACCAGACGCCATTTTTCACCCATTTCTCATGTCTGCAGTTTGACAGAAAAAAATCTTAGTTTACTACTTTTCCATCATCCTCCCATCTTCTGGACAAATCATCCTACCACCCCCAGTACTGTGCCACTAGTACCACACAGATTATGTGCCAGTAAGAAATGCCCCAATAATGCGCCAGAAGTTCCCCCCATTGATTCCCCCCCAAAATCATGTGCCAGTAAGAAATGCCCCAGTGCCCCCATGTGCCAGAAAAATGCCCCCCATACCAGTAAAAATGGCCCCAGTGCCTGTAATAATGCCCCCAGTGCCCCCTTGTGCCAGTAAGAAATGCCCCAGTGCCCCCATGTGCCAGAAAATGCCCCCCATACCAGTAAAAATGGCCCCAGTGACTGTAATAATGCCCCCAGTGCCCCCTTGTGCCAGTAAAAATGCCCCCAGTGCCCCATGTCAGTAAAAATGCCACCAGTACCAGTAAAAATGCCCCAGTGCCCATGCCAGTAAAATGCCCCCAGTGCCCCCATGTGCCAGTAAAAATGCCCCCAGTGCCAGTAAAAATGCCCCCAGTGCCCCCATGTGCCAGTAAAAATGCCCCCAGTACCAGTAAAAATGCCCCCAGTGCCCCATGTGCCAGTAAAAATGCCCCCAGTGCCCCCATGTGCCAGTAAAAATGCCCCCAGTGCCCCCATGTGCCAGTAAAAATGCCCCCAGTGCCAGTAAAAATGCCCCCAGTGCCCCCATGTGCCAGTAAAAATGCCCCCAGTGCCAGTAAAATGCCCACAGTGCCCCCATGTGCCAGTAAAAATGCCCCCAGTGCCCCCATGTGCCAGTAAAATGCCCCCAAAGCCCCCATGTGCCAGTAAAATAATAAAAAAAAAAATAACACTTATACTTACCTCCAGCAGCGATGCGATGCAGGCCTCTTCTGGCCTGTGTCCCGCGCTGTACGGCTCAGGCGGCGCGATGACGTCATCGCGCCGCCTGAGCCGGCCTCTGATAGGCTGCAGGCCCAGTGCCTGCAGCCTATCAGAGGAACGGGCAGGGGAGACACCTCTCCCTCCCCTGCCCCAGTACAATACAGTCATCTGTATCGCCGTCCTGAGGACGGCGATACAGATGACTATGGAGATGAGCGCTTCCATAATGGAAGCGCTCATCTCCCTCTGCAGGGCCGCGCCGCACCTGGCTAATTGGCGGTGCGGCCCTGCAAGTGGCAAGGGGGGCCCTCGGGGCCCCACTGGCTTAGGGGCCCGGTCGCAACTGCGACCGCTGCGACCCCTATAGCTACGCCACTGCCTATAGCTACACCCCTGGCATTCAGTTAATTGTCCAGCTAACAGGTTAATAGCAGTTTATCGAGATGCAGAACATAGTATCCAGTATTTACAGCATTACTGCCTGCAGCATGTCTGTCGTGTAGATACACATCTAACATTGTTCTTCCTGTCTCCCCTGTATATTTTGTTTTTGTAATTTTACCAGGCAACTAGTTTACAGATAACCTTGAAAGAGACAGCCATGTAAGCACATATACAATGATGTAGTTATTGTAATAGTCACAATGGTTTCTGCCATTAGTCCCATGTAGTTATACTATGGAAGTGTCCTGTGTGCTGACGCAGCCAATGTTTGTTTTGTGACACTGTTACTTACTAAATGTCAGTAGGGTGTAACATGACCGATACCGTGATTGTAAGGCAATGGATACATTACACAGGACTGATTGATTCATGGGCTAAACCATTTTACTGTTCAGATAGGAGTCGACAACCTGATATAAAAAATGTAATCCATCAGCGGTGGCCGTGCTTGCACACTACAGAAAAAAGCACCATCAATGTATGAACATCAATGTAAAATATGCTTTGTTTATTTATAGGTTGTCAAGTTGCAGTCTAATCTGTGGACACTACTAAATTCAGAAAATGTTGTAAGTATCATGTAACCACTGTCAGCTATAAAGACAGTATTCCAGCTATCACTATTTCCACACACAGTGCCATACAACCTGTGCCCAAACCATCAGCAGCGATCATATCAGGCCATTTAAAAGGGTTCTTCACTTTTGCTATCTTGGTGATCTATCCTTAGGATAGGTCAAGATCATCATTAGTTTTGTTTTTTTTCCATTCATATGAGCATATGAGGGCATGTTTTTTGCTGGAAAAATTAACTTTCTAATGTTACCATTTTATATTGCATACAGTATAGTGGGAAGCTGGAAACAAATTCCAAATGGGGTAGAATTGAAAAAAATAATGCAATTGTGCAATAGTTTTTTTGGGGGGGTTTGTTTTTATGTTTTTCCCTATGCAGTATATCTGACCTGTTCCCTTCATTCTCCTGGTCAGTATTATTACAGAAATACCACATTTATATAGTTTTTGTTGTGTTTTAATACATTTAATTAATTTTTTTCATTTAATTCCATCTATGTAGCTGTGGCAATCTTTAGTTTTTATTGATACCATTTTCGAGTGTGTGACTTTTTGATCACTTTTTATTACATTTTTTAGGGAGGGGAAGCGATAAAAAAAAACTGAAAATCGGTAATTTTGATTTTTTTTTGGCATTCCCTTTTTCTGACCTAGTGAACTTGAATATGCGATCTTCAGATCATTTTCCCTTACACTGCAATAAATTTGATTTGCATTTTATGGTACAATGGATTAATTACAGCTGTAAATGCATGGAACCCTTCAGAGAGAACAAGGCTATTAACATGAGCAAACAGCACAAACATCACAATTAACCATAGCATCTGAGGAGTTAAATGTCTGTGATCAGCATTATAGCCAATCATAGACATTAGCCCTGGGTGTCTACTAGAGATGAGCGAATCTATTCGCCGCTTCATATATTCATTACAAATCCTCTTTTTTTTCCTACTCCGAAACGAATCCGGATCTTTTCAGATTTGCTTCGTACGATTCTTAAATGTTCTTAAATTTTGAACACTAACGCTGCGTACGCATTCTTCTTGCCCCCCGGCCCCCAGAAGCTGGAAAATGACGATACGCCCCCTCAAGAGCGGGAAAGTAAAGATACGCCCCCCTTAGAAGCAGGAAAAACCAGCCCGGCCCACCGGGAACTACAGTGGGGAAAAAAAGTATTTAGTCAGCCACCAATTGTGCAAGTTCTCCCACTTAAAAAGATGAGAGAGGTCTGTAATTGACATCTTAGGTAAACCTCAACTATGAGAGACAAAATGAGAACACAAATCCAGAAAATCACATTCTCTGATTTTTAAAGAATTTATTTGCAAATTATGGTGGAAAATAAGTATTTGGTCACCTACAAACAAGCAAGTTTTCTGGCTCTCACAGACCCGTAACTTCTTCTTTAAGAGGCTCCTCTGTCCTCCACTCATTACCTGTTGTAATGGCACCTGTTTGAACTTGTTATCAGTATAAAAGAAACCTGTCCACAACCTCAAACAGTCACACTCCAAACTACTATGTTGAAGACCAAAGAGCTGTTGAAGGACACTAGAAGCAAAATTGTAGACCTGCACCAGGCTGGGTACACTAAATCTGCAATTGGCAAGCAGCTTGGTGTGAAGAAATCAACTGCGGGAGCAATAATTAGAAAATGGAAGACATACAAGACCACTGATAATCTTCCTCGATTAGGGGATCCACGCAAGATCTCACCCTGTGGGGTCAAATTGATCACAAGAACTGTGAGCAAAAATCCCAGAACCACACGGGGGGACCTAGTGAATGACCTGCAGAAAGCTGGGACCAATGTAAAAAAGGCTACCGTCAGTAACACACTACGCTGCCAGGGAATTAGATCCTGCAGTGCCAGAGGTGTCCCCCTGCTTAAGCCAGTACATATCTGGGCCCGTCTGAAGTTTGCTAGAGAGAATTTGGATGTTCCAGAAGAGTATTGGGTGAATGTCATTTGGTCAGATGAAACCAAAGTAGAACTGTTTGGTAGAAACACAACTCGACGTGTTTGGAGGAGAGTGAATGCTGAGTTGCATCCAAAGAACACCATACCTACTGTGAAGCATAGGGAGGCAACATCATGCTTTGGGGCTGTTTCTCTGCAAAGGGACCAGGACGACTGATCCGTGTGCATGGAAGAATGAATGGGGCCATGTATTGTGAGATTTTGAGTGCAAACCTCCTTCCATCAGCTAGGGCATTGAAGATGAAACGTGCCTGGGTCTTTCAGCGTGACAATGATCCCAAGCACAATGCCAGGGCAATGAAGGAGTGGCTTCGTAAGAAGCATTTTAAGGTCCTGGAGTGGCCTAGCCAGTCTCCAGATCTCAACCCCATAGAAAACCTTTGGAGGGAGTTGAAAGTCCGTGTTGCCCAGCAAAAGCCCCAAAACATCACTGCTCTAGAGGAGATCTGCATGGAGGAATGGGCCAACATACCAGCAACAGTGTGTGCCAACCTTGTGAAGACTTACAGAAAACGTTTGACCTCTGTCATTGCCAACAAAGGATATATAACAAAGTATTGAGATGAACTTTTGTTATTGACCAAATACTTATTTTCTACCATAATTTGCAAATACATTTTTCAGACAATGTAATTTTCTGGATTTGTTTTCTCATTTTGTCTCTCATAGTTGATATCTACCTATGATGTCAATTACAGGACTCTCTCATCTTTTTAAGTGGGAGAACTTGCACAATTGGTGGCTGACTAAATACTTTTTTCCCCACTGTATCTATTTAAGTATAGGGAGTGAAGACTCCTCCCTCATTAGTCAGCCCTCCTCTCCAGTTGAAGCCAGCGGTGAACAAGACAGCATGGCAAAACAACTACGCCCAAAGTGGGGAGAGATGGTGTTTGGTAGCGACCTGGAACCACCGGAGATCAGAGTGTCACCGAGGAGATCAGAGTGTCACAATTGAACTGTCTACAAGAGTCACCAGATGGCACCCTCCGTTTCAGAGAGAAACCACAGCCTTAGCCTGTGATCCCTGGATTGCCACCACCACAGTCCTTTCACCTGGGTCAGCTGACTACCTCATCCTTCACTTTCCAGCCCACGGTGATCCAGTACCAGCTACTGTGGAAAATGGCATCAGCAGCAGCCCAGGGAGCTAGCGGTTCTTCCTTGAGTGCAGCCTTGCCTGAACTGCTGCAGCCAGAAATCCTTACCCCTGCTGTCCCGGCAGGAGTATCCGTAAAGATGAAGGCTCAAGTGGCAGCAGTGCTTACCAGTGTGACCACCACCCGGTTAAGTCCAAATTCTAGCAGAAGAGGGCAATGGAGCTCAACAACGGCAGCCAGCGTGGCCTAGAGGAGGCAGGAGCGTCCTCTTATGTGCTTCAGCAGCAGTAGCAGTGAGGAGGACTTCGGGTTTAAAGGACACCTCATGGACATGGCTTGTCAGGACTCCCCCCCCCCCCCCCTATTCTGCAGAAAATTCCCAGTTGCGCCTAAGCCCTTCTCAGGTTATTTGGGAGCCCCCTTTGCAAAGAGGGTTCTCTATTTGCTGCTATTTTATATTTTCCATGTGGATTACACGATACCTGTTTGGATTACAAAATTACCTCACGTGGTTTACAATTGAATTTTGGAGTGTGTTCCAGTGTTTTATGCCAAGCAGCCAAGAAAAGAGACTCAAACTTATATATGAGCCTGTTATGCTTGCAAATGTGAAATTGATTACACTAAAATGTTTGCATAATTATGTCTTTTAGTATTTTAGCAATGATGTTTTTACAGGTTCAGCAACGTTCAAGCACTTTAGCCCATTGTGTGTATTCTTTTTCAGGTACTGCAATGTTTCCTATTTGTATTTCTAACAAATTAGGTAACTTGCTAACAAATACACCATTTTAGGTTCAGGTACTCTTTAAAGAGAGACAACCCACACCGTGTTAAAAATAGTAAAATAATCAAGTACGTTTATTGAGGGAATAAGAATAATTAGTCAAATATATGTCCTTTTTAGCAAAATACGGTAAATACACCAAATACAACACTTACAAACAATAAGGGGTAAGACAAACGATAACGCAAATACTAATTACATATTTACAACCACACTTCATCTAGAGTCCTAACTACATCCAGAATGAAGGTACATACATCACCAATTGAGTTAGCATCATCCGATAGCAATACACATCAGCTGGGGAGCCCGTTTCAGCGAGACTATCAGAGACTCGATTGGGAACCATTTTCCTAGGCAAGACGTCTCCTCCTAGGTGAACTCCAATGTCTTGCTGAAACTGTCCAGCTTTTATACTGTTTTAGAGCTTCACCCCCTAATGGAATGTAGCTAGATTACACAATGTATGATGGTCACTCTGCGTATATTGGTTTTTTGGTATTATTATGAACCTTGGAGTGGCCAATTCTCAGATCCTCAATAAATCAGAATCCCAAGACAAACTATGCAGATAATGCTAATTGTCCTGCACATATACCTTTCCCAACAGATCATTGTTCATTTACACATCATCAAATACATAGAACAATACCTTGTACACATGTTTTCCGTGTCCAGTCTATCAGATAGAATGAACAAAGCTTTCCCCAAACATTTCCCCACCAGTTTCATTGTTTTATTTCATCTAACAGAAATATACAAGGTCTCAAACAGGTAAGACAAATGACAAGGACACAGTTTAACTATTCATATACAAACACTGCCAAACAGTCTTCAATTCACTCAGAGGGAAGAATAATTTAATCAGACCCTATGGATTCCAAATGATCAGAAACATATTCATATTTGCACTTCACTATTATGCACTTATTGTATGGTGTTTGGTAAATTATGCACTTAGCCGGATAGCTAGCACCTTACTTTTCTAGCTCATATGGACTGCCTCTGAGGACTGTACGCCATGGCCTAGCGTCACACGTGTGTGCGTATGACGCAATCACGAGTCAATAGTACGCTAAGGATTTGTACTCACTTTGTACTCTAATGCTTACGTATTCATTTCAGTAGCGTGCTTTTAACAACGCGTAGACTGTATGTTTGTAATTTGTGCAGGAATGTTCGCAAAACAACGATTATTTTTTATACGCAACTTCGACCGAATAAATTCGTATTAAGAACAAATTTTGTCATGTGCTCCAGAGGTGCCATCTTTAAAGAGACAACATTTTCCATACATGTATGGTGCATGTCATTAAAAAGTTAAAGCAGTTGTACAGCTTTTAACCCCTTCACCCCCGGAGCTTTTTTCGGTTCTGCATTTTCGTTTTGCGCTCCCTGCCTTCAAACAGCCATAACTCTTTTATTTTTCTGTTCACATAGCTGTATGAGGGCTTGTTTTTTGCGGGACAAGTTGTACTTTCCAACGCCACCATTTAATATTGCATACGGTGTAGTGGGAAGCGGGAAAAAAATTCCAAACCGGGTGAAATTGCAAAGAAAACGCTATTCCGCTACAGTTCTACGGGTTTCTTATTTACAGCGTTCGATGTGCATTAAAACTGATCCGTTACTTTCATTCTACTGGTCAGTACGAATCCGGCAATACCTAATATGTATAGTTTTTCCTGCGTTTTCATAGTGATAAAATAATTAGAAAGTTGCCCTTTTTTTTTTTTTTTTTCCTTGTCAAATCTTGACCCCTATAACTTTTTGGTATTTATGTGTACAGAGCTGTATGGGGGCTCATTTTTTGCGGGACGATCTGAAGTTTTTATTGATACCATTCTGGGGTGTGTATGACTTTTTGATCACTTTTTATTTAATTTTTTTTAGAAAAAAAAAGCGACAAAAAACGGCAAATCGCCATTTGGACGCTTTTTTCCGCCACACAATTCGCTGTATTGGAATTTTTTTTTTTATATTTTAAAAGTACGGGCGTTTTCGGTCACGATGATACCCATGATGTCTATATTTATTGTTATTTAGGTATTTATTTTTTACTTATACGGAAAGGGGGGTGATTTGAACTTTTACATCTTTTTTATTTTTTATATATTTTTTAACTTTTTTTTTAAATTTTTTTTTACTATTAGAAAGCTCAAATATGGGCTTATATATTGTGGCTTTTTTTTTTTTTTTCTTTATGAGCAATTCTGGGTTTTATAGACTCAGAAAGACATGAATTGCTCATTTCTTATCCTGGCCTGCCATCTAGTGGCCAGAATAAGAATTGCACTTTGAAAACTGTAATCCTCACCAGCGAGGATTACAGTTTTCATATGGTGTACAGACACCCCGATTGGCCACACGGGGTGTCTGTACACCACCCGGAAGCGAACGCTTCCGGGTTTAGCCGCAACTAGATGCCGTGATCACGTGTGATCACGGCATCTAGTCAACCCGGAAGACGCTGCCGATGTAGTAGGTAGCGGCAAGTCTCTGCTGTTAGAAACAGCAGAGACTTGCCGGCCATGACGCCCGCCGCACCCGCGAGCGGGCGCCATGTGCCCGCATCGCCCCAGCGCCGTACATGTACGGCGCTGGGGGTGAAGGGGTTAAAACAATTTTTGGCAGCCCCTCTCATTGCTGGATCTGTGGAGGAAAGCATACTTACCTGCTCCCTGCCGCTAAGTTCCAGCTCCTTCAGTTTGCTGTTCTCCAGTTTTTTGCTTGTTAACTTCTGGAGTGGACGGGGTTACGTGTGCAGTGGCAGCCAGTAACTGGCCGCAACAATAACATGTCTTCCAAGCGGTATTTACTGGTTCATGTTCTGCTTAATGGACATAACACCGTCGCGGCCAGTCATTGGCTGCAGCACATGTGACCCCTGTCCACTCTGGAAGTTGACAAGCAGGGAACCAAAATGTGGAAAACTGAACTAAACCCAGCAGTGGGAAGCAGAAGTGTCTGCTGAAAAATTGTTTTGAAGCTGGACAACCCCTTTAAGCCAACAAAACTTATCATCTGTTAATTTTTGCTCTGGGGATGACATATAGTATTTTACCTATTTAAAGAGGTTGTCCCATCTGCACTTTTATGGCATATTCACAGGGTATGTTCATCAAGCACCCGCATTTCTGCAGATGCATTGCAGTTAGCTCTTGTTAACCCTTTCCTCCCCTGCATGGAAAATAGTCCCTTAGGGTTCTGCCATATGTTGCGAATGAGCAGCGTTTTGGATGTGGCGAAAAACCGACACACACACACACAGCAAAAGCGAATTATATTGGTACAAAACAGAGTTACGTTAATGTAATTTAAGTCTGCTGTGTGTTTTCACTTGCTGGGATAAAACACATCATAACCACAGATATGTGGTGGATGAGGCTCTTGAAAACCATGTGCGTTTTAATGCATATTTTTGGCATCTAAAATGCAACACAGCTGCAACATATGGTAGCACCTTCACATATAGCCCCAGAGACACATATGGTATCTAGTGCCTCTACAATACCAGAAAGGTGTCTGGACCACTTGTTTATAACATCACTATGCTGGCAGTCAGGAGGTGAAAGGAAGCTACTAAGCATGTTAGCCAACCACTGAATGCAGCAGCATGTGGACCAAAAGGATACTAGTAAAAGGGTCTTGTATGACAAATGAATAATGCTCCTTTAACTTTTGAAAGGAAGATAACAGCATTTGATTAAGATATGGTATGCTTTTTTTTGCAGGCTACAAGTCATATGTCTGCCAGCAAACCCACAATTACCCCAATTAAGGAGAGTTCTAATACGGCAGAAAATACTGTTGAATCAATCCTTAGTCCACAGAAAGAAGTGTTAGATGCTCCACTTTATACTTCTGATTTAAACACAGCTTCTGAAACCATGAAGATGCACATTTCAGTCTTGAACTTACTGTTATGGCTAACTCTATTGACTTTACCTTGCTTTACTTACTGGTTCAAGAATTTAAGGTATGTTTTTGTGTGAAACAATAATTAATAGCATTATTGCATTCTGGTTGCTTAGGCATGAAAAAGGAAACAGTTAAGAAATAGTCCTGCTTCTGAATAAAGTACTGTAAACCATTTTATTAGCCATTGCCAATGTAATTAATACAGTACTTACAAACAATACTGTCTCAGAAAGAATAGCTATTACTATATATCACCAAATATAGCACAAATAGTATCAAAAGCATATAATAAAACATACAAATACCACTCTATAAATAATGAGGGTCATTTATCAAAGTTGCAGGTCCCGTTTTTGACTGGCTGGTATCGAAAAGTTTTTGACAGTTGAGCAGGATGGGTGAAACACAGACATTTTAGGAGCCATTTTGGGGCTGGAATTCCAGCCCTGGCAAATTTACTAACATGTACATCTGGAAACAGTTGTATATGTTTGCGAAAAACTATAGCAGCCTAGGGCTGGCATAGTTTTTTTACGCAAGGCGCATGGAATACCACAAATTAGCTTCATTTCTGACGCACAAGGCACACGCCTTGTCATAAATTAGGCTAACTCTCTGGTAGCACAAGGGGGAGCAAAGACACTTCTCTTTGTAAGTGTGCCAAATATATTTATGAATTTTTTTTTTAAAGAAAGGCAGGGAGAATATCACAGTAATTTCAATTAAATTAAAGTTATGCTCTCCGTCCCAAAACCCCTTCATTTCAATGATGCACTCTATCCTCCCTGCCAGGCATTTTATTCCTGAGTGCAGCAATGATGTGTCTGTATACCACATGTAACAGTTGTAGACAGAATTTTACTTCATGACTGCAGAAGCGGGGAGGAGAGGAGGATTGCTATTGAAACGAAGGCTATTCGAGATGGTGAGTATAATTTTTTAGCGAGCGAGTTCCATGCATTGGACTCACAACATAAGTATGCGGCAGCTCCCGTCCTGACCTTGCAGCACTGATGGGGTCGCATAGAATTATATAATGATTTATGATGCTATGTAATCCTTTCAGTTCTGGAATGTGTTGTATAACACTGACATAAAGCTATCAGTGTTATCCAATAAATTCCATAACTGTAAGAGTTACATAGCATCATAAATCAATATAATGCTATGAGATCCTGTCAGTGCTGGGAGGTCAGGACGAGAGTTGCCACATACTCACACTGCGAGTCCAATGCATGGAACTCGCTCATGTGAAAGGTGCCTAAAACACTTAAAAGACCATAAAACCAAGCACCAAGGTTGTGGGCAGGAACTGTCATGTGATCGGTGCTGGAGGGGTCAGAGCTAAGCAGTGGAGGGGAGAAATGGTGATGAAGGACCTGCATACTTATCAGCGTTTTAGTTGGTAAAATCAGGGCGCCTAAGAACCCCCGGGACGAATTTGCTGGGACTGTTTCTAAAAATTGGGGACAGTTGCTCCAAATTTGGGACAGTTGGCAACTATGGACCTGTGATGATGTCATATAACATGATGGGGCTGAACTTTGTGTGGAGACGCATGGATTTAGTGTAGGAGCCAAGGTTCTTCTGGGAGTTGTAGTCCTCTCCTCTTATACCTCCTCCCTGTAGTGACCTCTGATATGACATAATAACTTGCTCAACATGCTGGTGGTTCTAGTCCTATCCTGTATCTTCTATCTGTAATGTCCAATAGCAAACATTTGGAGGCGGCGGCGGCAAAAGAACAATTTATTGTTTAGATTTCTAGTTTCATTTGGTTGATGCCATTATAAAGATTATTGGAATAATCTATCAATCTGGTGTAAAGTAGAACTGGCTTAGTTGCCACCTTTCATTTTTGAAAGCTCCTTTGGAAAATGAAAGGTGGAATTTGATTGGTTGCTATGGGCAACTAAGCCAGTTCTACTTTAGAGTAGTTTGATAAATGACTCCATATGTTTCCATTCTATGAATCTTAGTATTGTGCCAAACTGTCCAGGTTATAATGTCCTCCTTTTGGTCGTGTGATGTCTTCCTTTTTAGAATTCTGAAATTGGCCACCCTACTGCCAGTACAAACAACGTAAAAATGATTACTGTGTGTGCCCAGGTCACAATAGGTGTCCGTCATCCATTATGGAAGGACCTTATTTTCAGCCATACTCCAGCAGACGCAATACAATGACATACTAACATAGTTTGTAAGGTTCAGCCTGTTATCTTGCAAGTTGATCAAGAGCAAGGCAAAAAAACTGAAATAGAAGGCAATTTTCCTCATTTTAGGGGGAAAAAAATCCTTCCCGACTGCAATCAGAATTTCCCAGAAACTCCCTGGATCAACAACCATTATCCAGAAAACTAATAACCATAACCTGCAATATTATCACCCTCCATAAACACATCCAGAAATCTTTTGAACTCTTTTAGTGAGTTCACCATCACCACCTCCTCTGGCAGAGACAGGGGTGCACCTGGCCTTTCTGCTGCCTGAGACACAAATTGAAATAGACCCCCCCCCCCTCATTCTCAACCTAACCTCTTCCCTCCAGCCCTACTGTTAAAGACATTCTTGGAAAATGTTACATACAGAGCTACAAAATATACAGGGTAAGGCTACTTTCACAATCGGGATCCGATCCGCATATTTTGCTGATAGGATGCGGACTCATTTATTTCTATGGGACCGCAAAAGATGCGTACGCAACCCCGTTGTTGTTCCGTGTCCGTTGTTCCGTATGAGCGATCCGCAAAACAAATACAACATGTCGTAGTGTTGTCTGCAAAACACGTTCCGCTGCCCCTATCAAGTCAATCGGTCCGCAAAAAATCCGGATGCCTAAATAAAGTACTTCGTATGTTATCCGCATTTTTTGCGGATATGTTGCGAAGACACCTGTTTGAAATAGCATGTGACCCTTTCAAACAGCGTGCAGGAAGTTTGCTGGCAGTTTGCCATACAGAGAATAGCAGCACACAAGATTTTGTCCCAAGGATTTGGAAAAGAATGGCCCATTGGGATGTGGAAAATCTCATTACACTCATCGAAGAGACACCCGAAATGATCTTTATCACGACCGTTTGAAGAAGGAGGCATCTTGGGCAGAGGTCACCAAAGCCATGAGGCCTTCAGAATGGAGGAAAGCAGACACAAATGGTCGTGCTGAGTTAGGTCAGTGCAAATCATATTACTTCTGTCGTGACCCATGTTAAGCGTGTGCCAGTGTTGTGTTTGCTGTAGTGTCTCGAATAGCATCATATTTTGCTGTTGTTGGTGTGTTGTCTGTTTGTCTTTAAATTTCGCACACAACACAGTAGTACTGTCCTTACTGAGTCCCTTTCACAGCAGTTATGACCACTATGTGCATACATATAATTTTTTCATTTGACATTTGGGCCCTTCATCAGAATTATATATGTGCACCTTGTCCAAAATACTCGGCTGCTTTCTCTGCTTCTCACTTACATTATTTGAATTTGGGCCTACACACTGCTGCTGCTGCATAGTAAACTATTATTTTTTGAGCTGTGCTTCACTCTCAATACACACACTTAAACCTACAATAGGTTACAGTACCTTCTCATGAAGTTTTTGAGTTGTTGCTACTGATGTTTTTTTTAATGTAGTCCCAAACTGTTTCCACCTTAACCATATCCTTACACCATATTCTAGTAATATCTCCTACCACACTGTTTATTCTGTGACATTCCTTGCCTGTTATGTGTTGTAGTAGTCCACACTTAAATATGTGACTTTTCAGCCTGACCAGGGACACCTGTATTTATTGTTTCCCAGCACCATGGGTTTTTATTTATACCTTTTTTTTTTTTTTATCTATGCAGTCAAGAAGGTGAAGACGCGCTGGTCTAGCTGCCGCGACCAGTACTGGCAGGAGTTGGTGGAGATGGGACGCAGTAGCGAGGGGGTCACTAAAAATCGCCCTACCTCTACACCTAAAAACTGCGCTTCTTGCGCCCGGTCATGGATTTGAGGCCGTGAGTTTAAATTTTTTTTTAGGGATTATTTTTTTCTCGTTATGTTAATAGTGACATGCTAGCATAATCCAAGCTTGTCAACATTACTTTGCACGGTCACTTACACATGGTTTATTAGAGTGAATTTCATTTAAATTTAGAAACAGTAAACCTGTGCAAACTTCCACTAGATTATTGTGTCCCACTTCCCAGGGCTAAAGTGTTTTCCTAAACTTGAAAGGTTTTATACATGTTTCCCACTGCTTTTGCACTTTAAACATATAGAGGGGTATGTTACACGTCACATACATTGGATTTTATCCAGGACTAAACATGTCCCTGGCCAGAAAACTTGCATCAAAGTGGGCCCACAGACACTTTTCAGGGCTTACTATAAGTAAATGATATATTTAATGTATTAACACATTTTGGCCCTATGATGTTGTACTACTAACATACGGAGTGTGATTGCCATTGTACTTTTGCCTGAAAGTTTTTTGTGTTAACCAAAAAGATGTTTAAAAAAAGGCACCAAAACGGGCATCAAAATTACTCCAAAGAAGTGTAATTTAAGGATCCAAACTCCAGTAGGCCCACTGTTCTGACACTCCAATCTTATAGAGTGGTACGTGGCACATCAGATACAGTGTAGTTTATCCTGGGCCAAACATTTTAGGGGCCTGAAAACTTACTTCTACGTGTTCTGACGCAATACTAACACACAGAGGGTGATGCAGGATATCACCCTGTTATGTATGTTGTTGTTGCGTGATCCCTGGTCCAAAACAATTTTAATACTTCTTGCCTTCTTTTTTTTTTTAAATAAAATGCGCATGTAACTCTCACATGCAACCCCTTGCCCTGCGTTGCCTAGCGTAGGCCAATGGCTTTGATTTTACCTGTGCTGATGACCATTATTTCAGCTTGGTTATGTTAGCCAGAGACTTTGAATTAGTAGGTACTGTGGAGCATACACATTTTCAAAATGTGACATGTTTTTTCAAAATAACACAATAGGTGTATTGTGTTTCTCCTTATCACACATTGACCTGAAACACTATTCTCAGTTTTTTAACCTTAACAAAATTCAACAGTCCCTTTGTAAACTTAATTTTGTCTTATTTGGTCCTTTAGAACAATTGACAGTCTGGTTGAACCCAAGGGTAAAGGTTCAGACGTTCCTGCTGCAGAAGGAGCACCACTCCAGCCAACAGAGGAGACTTCCAGGGGGACGCAGCACAAGAGGAGGAGGACATTCCAAGCTTGGCCCAAATCCCCACCAGCCCAGAGGCTCCACCAAGGCCACTGCTGCCAAGAGGATGCAGGGCTGCCCCTCAACCTTCTTCTGGTCTAGGTGCTTGGGAGATAGTTGATAGTCAGGTCATTGAGTTCCTAGCCCAGAAGAGGACTGAGGGGCCAGAGGTGACTATGTTGAATGGGCTGGCACTTTTGCTCAAACAGGTGCCGCCTCAACGACAAAGTCCTTGCATGGCGTCCCTGGCTATGGTATTGGAGATGTTTTCATCTCCATACCAAGGGGATATTGTGAATCTAATTCACAATGTCAGGCGCTAAGTCCTTGCCCCTCCACCTCCTCCACAGCAGCCCCAATATGGACATCAGCCATCATATGGGCAGCAGCCCAGGTGTGAGATGGCTGGCGAACTCTACCCACATTATCCCCAGGAACAGTTTAGTGTGCCTGCTGTGTCTGGGGGGCCTGACTCGGGCAATGTTCACCTGGCTCCATCTGCATATGTTCCCCACTCCTTTACCCGGGAATTAATGGAGCCTTAATTTTTTTTTTTATGTTGTTTTATATTGTACATTTTATTTATGTTTGTTTGGTTTCTTTATAATAGTCTTGACATTATTTAAAATTAGCCAAAACTTGGCTCAACTAAATGACTACTGTTCTCTGTTTTATTGTACACATACATACATTTTCTGTTCTAAGTTATATGTGCTCAACTTTGGGGTAGCATTGCTAACAAGCATTGGTATCAACGCTTATTATCAATTTTCGGGGCATTTGGGTCTTGGCCATGGCCTAATTAAAAACCATTTAAAGCACACGGGCGCATTATGTCTTTAAATGGCATTGAAAACAATTACACCATTGCCTGTGGAAGACATTGATAAATGTTGATGCAGCACGATTGTCTGTCATAAAACAATTGGAAAACTAATGTGTACACATTTCTTACAGAAAAGAATGTGTGTATAACAGGCGTTTGGCATAGTAATAATCTGATTGTGTGTCGCCTATTTGCATTACGAGTGGCATTCTTTAACCCTTACACTTGTACGGCGCTGGAACCCAGGACACATGTCCCAGCGCCGTACATGTACAGCGCTCTGATCGGGCAGGCGCAGGAGCTTCGCTTGCCCGATCAGCTGCAGGGGTCCAGCAGTGGCCGATAGCCGGACCCCTGCTGTATGCACCAGCATCGGTGAAAACACTGATGCCGGTGCATTAACCCTCACACTGCCGCAGTCAGCGCTGGGAGGGAGAGCCCATCGGGTCCCCGCGCTGCAGTGATGGGGACCCGATGGCAGGGAAGGCAGCCCGATGCCTTCCTTAGGCATCGGGCTGCCTTCTACGGAAGCCTGTGAGATCCAGCCCCCTGGATCTCACAGGCAGGAATCTGTAAGTGTATTACACTGTGTAATACACTTACAGCCAATGCATTACAATACAGAAGTATTGTAATGCATTGTGCAGGGGATCAGACCCCCAATAGTTAAAGTCCCAGACTGGGACAAAAAAAGAAAGTAAAAAAAGAAGTTAAAAAATAAAGTTTAACAAAAAAAAATTGGAAAAAATAGGGAAAAAAAGAAAAGCAGGCATATTAGGTATCGCCAAGTCCGTATTGACCGGCTCTATAAAAATATCTTGCCTCACAAAAAGTGTAATAGCAGGCAATCAAAAAGGCGTTTTTACCCCACAATGGTACCAATCAAACCGTCATCTTGTCCCGCAAAAAATTAGACCATACTTGAGACAATCACCCAAAAAAAAAAAAATATGGCTCTCAGAAAATGGCAACACAAAAAAAGATTTTATTCTGTTCAAAAATGTATCTAATGTGTAAAACTTAATAAAAATGAAAATGTTAGACATATTGGGTATCACTGCGTCTGTAACAACCTGCTCTATAAAAATATCACATGATTTGCCCCTTCGGGTGAATGCTCTAAAAAAAATTTAAAAAAACTATGTCAAAACAGCTATTTTTTTCACCTTGACTCACAAAACGTGTAATAGCAGGCGATCAAAAAGTCTTATGTACCCCAAATTAGTACCAATGAAAACGTCACCTCATCCCGCAAAAAATGAGCCCCCACATAAGACAATAACTCAAAAAAATAAAAATCAGTGGCTCCCGCAAACCAATCCATCAAAATCTGTGCTGCAAAATCCATATGGCGCTCCTTCTGTTCTGACTCCTGCTATGTGCCCCCACAGCAGTTTACCACCACATATGGGGTGTTGCCGTATTCAGGAGAAAATGGGTAACAAATTATGGGGTGCTTTTCTCCTGTTACCCCTTGTGAGAATGAAAAATTTGGGGCTAAAGCAACATTTTATTGGAAGAAATGAAACTTTTCATTTTCATAGCCAACTGTTTCCAAAATCCGTAAATTCCGTAAAAGGGGGTCAAAGTGGCCAGTACCCCCCCTTAATTTATTCTTTAAAGGGTGTAGTTTCCAAAATGGGGTCACTTTTTGAGGGTTTCCACTGTAGGGGTACGTCAGGGTCTCTCAATTACAAAATGGTGCCTAAAAGCCATTCTAGCAAAATCTGCCTCCAAAATCCATATGGCATTCCTTTTCTTCTGACCACTGCCACAAAACCATAGAGACGTTTACCACCGCATATGGGGTATTTCTGTAAACTGCAGAATCAAAGTAATGTATATTGAAGTTTAGTTTGCTGTTAACCCTTGCTGTGTTGCAAGAAAAAAATGATTAACGTGAATAATCTACCAAAAAATTTAAATTTTGAAATTTCACCTCCATTTTCCTTTAATTCTTGTGGAACACCTCAAGGGTTAATAAAGTTTGTAACATCAGTTTTTCATAATTTGAGGGGTGTAGTTTCTAAAATGGGGTCGGTCATTTATTAGTGATTTCCATTAGGTAAGCCTCCCAAAATCACTTTATAACTGAATTGGTGCTAAAAAAATGGTTTTGGAAATTTTGTTAAAAATTTGAAAAATGGCTTCTAAATTTCTAAGGTTTCTCACGTCCCAAAAAAGTAAAATTACATTTATAAAATGATGCCAACATAAAGTATACATATGGAGAATGTAAAATAATAACTATTTTTGGAGGTATTACTATGTATTTTGAAAGTAGAGAAATTGAAATTTTGAAATTTGCTAATTTTTCCAAATTTTTGCTAAATTTGGTATTTTTTTTTATAAATAAAAATGAAATATTTTGCCACAAATTTACTACTGTCGTGAAGCACAATATGTGACGAGAAAGCAATCTTAGAATGGCCTGGATAAGTAAAAGCGTTCTAAAGTTATTACCACATAAAGTGACACATGACAGATTTGCAAAAATCGGCCTGGGATTTAAGGTGAAAAGTGGCTCAGTACTGAAAGGGTTAACAAACATATGGTGTGGTATGTACAACAACAATGACATAAGACATATGACACAAGACCAATTCAAAAGTTTATAATGTAAAGAAATTTGAAAAATGGTCTAAAAAAAGCCTTTACGCTCGCATATTGTGTTCTGGAAACACAATCAGTGGCAGTGCCAAAATTTGGAATAGGATAAAAAATTGCCCCTCAACATACTACTATTGAGAAGCTGTCGTTGATCACTACACGTATATCCTGCTGTGCTCTCCTACTACACTAATCAGCATATTGTCATGAAGGAACCCATCCTTAAAGGGGTTCTCCAGGAATTAAGAGAATGAAAATGCTTAAATATTTCTTTAGTATAAATATATTTCCAAATACCTTTCATTAGTTATCATGGTTCATTTTGTCTGGGGAGCAATCATTAGGAGAAATAAAATGGCCGCCGTCCTATTAGTACACACAAAACCTGTCCTAATCACACAGCAGGACAAGTTACTTCACAACACTGAGATAAAGGTCTGCCTCATCCTCCTCTCTGCTCTGCATGTCAGGGATTATGATCCTGAATACAGATGATAAGAACTTTAGCTGAATCTCTGTAGGAATGGAGATCATGAGGAGACATGAAGTACAAAGAGGACGGACAGGACAGACTGTGGTAATGGAGGCTGCATACAAGAGCTGCTGCTCATTATCTACACCCCCACCTCCTCTCTGTACTTCACGCTCCTCAGAAACTACATTCCTACAGAGATTTATCTGAAGATCATATTAAACTGTATTCAGGATCATAATCCCTGACAAGTAAGAGAGGAACATGGCGCACCTCTTTAACTTGTCCTTGTGTAAATAGGACAGGTTCTGTGCGGACTAGTAGGACGGCAGTCCAGTTTATTTTTCCTAATGATAGCTCCCCAGACAAAACGAGCATTATAACTAATTAAAGGTATTTGGGAATATATTTATAATGAAGTAATATTTAAGTATTTTCATTTTCTTAATTCCTGGAGAACCCCTTTGATAATCTGCTAAATCTTGGCCCCTTCAAACGGTAATGTTAAAAAGCCCAAAAAAAAAGGGTGATTTATACATATCACAAATTTTAGCCAGGGTTGCCTCTTCTTTGAAATCCACAAAAAGTCTTCATCAAGCATAGTTATAGTTTTCATTTAAACAATGCATTAGTGCAAAATGTTCACTATCACTGCCTAGCATTTGTGATATAAAATTAGGTTAACAAAATTAAGTTATAAATTAACAAACTATTGTTAGCATAGCACTTTATTAGTCATACAGAGTGATAAATATTATATTAATGAGGTATTAGAAGGTATCTTGGACCATACCCAAATGTCTAAAGTGATGCTTAAAAACCATATTGTTTACTAAGCAAATAACACATATCTAAAGACACTTGATTTTTGCTTATCCAAAACACCTCAGCCCACAAACCCACGTCAAGGATCCTCAGTCTCTTGTGAGTCCCTATACTAACTAACATATAAAGTATAATAACCTGTCTGGAAAAAAAAAATAATGCAGCGCACAGAAGATATCAAACACTGCCACAAATTGCATCCATCTGCCACGGCAATGCCCCCGTGGGGCTGATGAAGAAGTCTGCATAAAGTTCACGAATTGCAATACTTGCAGTACCAGGTCATCTATGCAGCCTCAGATCCAAACCAACACCAGGGAATGTTGGAATTTCACTCTGGTCAACATCCGAGGAAGCATCGTGAATCCTGGTGAAGTTGTGTAGAATAACACAAGCTTGAACAACCAGGGTGGCATGGTCCGGATCCATCTGTATGGTTGTCAGAAACACCCTCCACTTGGTAGAGAGTATTCCAAAAGTGCACTCAACATACCGACGGACACAAGTCAACCGGTAGTTGAAAATACACCTCCTGACATCCAAACCGCGTCTTGGGTAGAGATGAGCGAATCATGCAAACTTTTATTCGCCGAATATTCGCCAATCTTTTCCTAAGATTCGTATATTCGACGAAAAGATTAGTTGAATTTTCGTATCAAATATACGTAATTATATGCCTTTTAGCGAACATTCGCGCACTAATAACGAACCTTCAGGTAAAAAGGTACGCAACCTCTTTGAACACGTACGCATAAGCGTACAAATTGCGTATGAAAATGACGGGCTTTGCTGGAGAGGAATGGTGGAGCAGGAACGCTGTGAGTCTGACCCCTGGCTTCATATGGATACTGTATCAGCAGATGACAGCAGATCATCCGGCTGAAACTGAGATGAGCGTGCCATCCATTCCACTATCTCATCCACTTTCTCCTCCACTACACTTTTGCGCCTTGGTGGGTTAGCCTGGTGGAAAAACGGCCAAGTATTGCAAATACTACTAGTAGATGCTCCGGCTACAGGTCCTTTGGCACTTCTGCCCTGTGCCACTTTCTCCTTATTTTTTTAGAGCTCGAGGTCTGGCTGGAACTGGACTCCTTTTGCTTATCCATTCCAGACATTTTTCAATTCACTCTGTGTCCCTGCAGCTGGTCTTTGTCCCAGTATCTCCCTATCTCTCCCTGTCTCTCTCTCCCTGCCTGATTAATTACTAGCCCTGAACTGGCCCTGCACTTGCCCTGCAGTATCCCTGATATGTGTAATATGGATTCCCAGAGCAATTACACCCCAATTTTCACAAAACAGGTCTCAGAGTCTCAGAACTTCACACACAGTGCTTCTGCTCGTCTCAGCAGTCGCAGCAGAAGTGATGCGTCACTGGCTTACCGAGCCTGAGCCAATCAGAGCAAGCCCTGCCCACTAGGTCAGGTGACCGCTTTCTTCCCAGGCTTTTGCGCACGATATACGAACTTACAGTAAAAGTTCGCTAATGAATTGAATTTGTACGCAATAGCGTATAATTTATAGGGCAACTATGTAGCGAATGCGTACAAAGCTGAAGCGAATCACCTAATATTCGGATTCGCTTCGCAGATGAAAATTTCCAGGATTCGATACGAATCGACGAATAGAGAAAAAAACTATAAAAATACATTCTGGTAGCTCACGTTGTCTAACAAGGATAAGGTTATCTCAGGTTACCCAACAGACCTGTAATATGATTGCATAAACTCCACTTGTTTAGATAGGCACTCACTCCTACTGGGTTGAATATAAGACTATCCCTTTAATACCTATATACAAATAATACATTCAACATAAAACAAATATAAAAACAAATAATATTGTGGAATACAATAATATATATGAACAGGATCCTATGTCCGCTTCTGAAGCTCACTAATGTTCATATAAAATCACGAGAAGCTCAAAGTCATATATGTTGCATGTACTAATCTTATTTTCCCAATAATAAAGTCCTCCAAGAATGGGATTCTTTTCATAAAAGGAGCAGCAATATATGGCAATATATGGCTATCTTTATGTCTCATATATAAAAACGATAGTTCACCTCAACGATGCTATAAATGATATTCTCTTAATCCATCTGTATATTTATTATGACGTCATTATATTAGATGCAGCTGCAAACATATGATCCTTAAAACTTCACAAATATTAAAATGCAAGGAGCATATATTCCAGAGTTCCTGAACAATAACTGATATGGATAAGTACTTAGCAGGTGTGAATTAGTGGTTAGTAGGATTAGCGTTCATAAAGTCATTCACAGTGCTGACATAAATTGCAAATACACCTTTAAACTGATGGTTAATGTTTAAATAAAGTAAGGTGATTAGTCCATAGAGGGTCCGCGGGTTATGCACTTACCTGTTACCCTTCTATAAGCGACGAATAGATTCGCTCATCTCTAGTCTTGGGAAAGGTCGCATAACATGGGGAGTCAATGCAAACCCTTCGTCAGCCACGATCGGAGCCAGCGGACCAGCAGATCTGGGCAGTCTTCTGGGCTCTGGCAGGGCAAGCTGATTGGCATAAAGCCGCTCACCCATTCTAGAAGCACTAAAGATGCGAGCATCGGTTGTGGTCCCATAGGCCCCAATATCAACCATTATAAATTTGTAGTTGCTGTCGGGCAAGGCCAAAAGCAATATTGCTTATAATTGAAGAATTGGGTCCCTGAGTGAGGAGGCCTCTTTACACGAATGTGTTTGCCATCCAGTGCCCAAACGCAGTTTGGGAAATGCGCAGACAATTTGAATCCGTCAGCAAATCGAAGCCAATCCTGTGCTTTGGGCTGTGGCATCACCGTCTCTCGGAGTCGCAGCCAGATGACTTAACAAGTATGCGCCGCAATCCGAGAAATCCCCAATAGAAACTCAAAATGCAAGGAAGAAAATGAGTTTCCTGTTGCAAGGAATCTGTTTATAAAATTTTTTAAAAATTAATAAAATAAAAAAACAAAAAAAAATAGACAATAACCGCATTGTGGAAGACAACAAGCTGTGATGCTATCTAGCCAATGAACATATGCACTTCTGCCAACACATACATACATTCAGGGAAAGAGCTGTGGAATATGGTACATGTGAAACAGGGCAATGTACAGGCAACAATATGAAGCCAAAATATATTAAATACATCCAATGTTCATGGATTGGCTGCATAAGCCCACTAAAACAATGCCATAACTAAAAGGAACAGAACATAACAAAACAGAACTGAAATGGACAAAAGTCATTCACACAACATGAACGAACAAACATTTTACCTCAGGTTGACGATTAGCCTTTCCTCGGGAGAAATGCAGCGCCTCATGTTTGTGTCCTGGAAAGTGAGGTCAGGACTGATAGACGACAGCAGGCAATCAAAGGTAGCCACTGACATCCGACAGAAACCAAATAACTTCTCCGGGTGCTGACGAAGATCAGTGTAGAGGGTGTGAAAGTGGCCCTTCCTGTACCGTTTCGAAACAATGGGGTGAAACAGGAGTCTCCTCCTCGGTTCCTCAACCAGCCCAGATGAATGCTGCCCATATCGCCGAAAAAGAACCCAGTGCAGTAGAACCTCATCTTCAGAGTCGTCCTCCATGTTGAAACAAAGCTAGAAACTGAGAACCAAGCAATGGAACAAAACCAACCTCTCTATGCTCAAAAAAGCAGGAGAAAATGGCCACCAAACACTCAGGTGACCTACTTATATACCAGTTTCAGGGGGTGTATCCATTTAAAATCAGATAAATTAGACCTTACGTTTTTTTTGCGGTCCACAAAAAAGGGAACATACTGAAACACAATGTCCATTTTTTGCGGAAACACAGACATATTGCTGAATACAAACGGAAAATTATTACAAACAATATATGGAAACGTTCCGCAATTTGCGGACTGCAAAACACAACGTTCGTGTGAAAGTAGCCTAATACAGCACCACATACCTCTTACATCCAGTGATGTCTCCTCTGATGTAGACTTTCTCTTTCCTCATCTTCTCCATTTGGACCAGAGTGCCTTGACAACTTCTTTCAGCTATGTCTCGGCTCTGCAGATATTGGTACACAGGCATCTTAGATTCCTTACTTTTCTATCATCCTCCTCTTCCCGGTGACACAACATTGTCACCCTGCTGCTACCCTCAATACTGTGTCCACTATTTCTCCAATGCACCCAATTACTATGCAGAAATTATACTTCCATTCAGATAGTCCCCCTCCCCCAGTTCTCCCAGACTGCTCTCAATAGTAATGGTGCCACCTATAGTAAACTCAATAGTGATAATGCTCTCCAAGAGCTCCCCCAGAAGTAGCAAAGTCCTCGATAATAGTTTGGGCATTTTGGGACACGGCCAATACCAATGTGCTTTATTTTTTCTTTTCAAATTTTATTTTTTAACTTTTAAAAACTTTTTTTTTACATGTTACACCCCCTTAGGGGACTTTAACATGCTATGAACTGATCACTTGATTTAACATTACAGCCTATTGGAGATTCACTGTTTTGCTATCTGCCACAGGCAGGGCTCCATAGGAACATATATGTGGCATGCCTCAGATCCTTCAGAAGGCCCAAGGCTGCCATAACAACCTAACCGCTCCCTCAATTTCAGGGCAGGGGAGCTTCTCAGGGAATTCTCAGCGAAAGATTACTCAGATGCTGTGATCGAAATTGACCACAGCATCTGAGGGGTTAAATGTCCAGATATTGCCTCTGATTGTCTGCAGAGAGATTCCCTTTAAACCCTGGACATGTATGGCGGAGGTCCTGAAGGGGTTAAAGCACTTTACACTAGTTTCACCCTACTTTTTAGCCCTCTGCCAGATGGAAAGCCCTGAGGAAGGCTAAAAACCAGCGTGAAAACACAAAATGAACCACACCAACGGGCAGAAATGTACCCACCATGAACCGGGACTGGAGGCGGTAGGTGGACACTGGTTAGTCAGGCAGCAAGGCAAGACCAATGACACTGATGGATGTGGACCCTGTTCACTGCACACTCTTATCGTCTGCAGCAGCCCTGGTTCTTGTTTGGTGTACTTGAGAACATGAAAGGTGAAGCAAAGCCTATTATATGGCCACACTACCTCTCACAAAAAATGGAATGAGAAGTGACCAAAAAGTTGTACATACACATCAATTGAAAGATAAAAAAAAGTTAGTGCTCTTTGATGGTTGAGATAGAAAAAAGTAAAATTAAAAAAAATGAAAAATTACTGCATCTGCAATAAAATATAATGAAAAAAAGGCTTATACTGTATATTTTGGAGCAGAAACTTTTTGGTAAAATAAACTTTAATATATATATATATATATATATATATATATATATATATATATATATGTGTGTGTGTATTTATAAATTGTACGTCTGTGGATGTGTTTCCACAGTCAAGTCTCCAGTCTTGACTGTGTAAACACACGCATACAGGTGATATATGTACACAGTATTATTTTCTTTAATTTACTTGCCTACTTGCAGATGCAAATTTATAGGCAATGCATTATATAGTAATTTTTCTTCAATAACTCAACTGGCTGAACTGTATCACTTTCTGCAGTTGCTGCAGATCAGCTATTCAGACACAAGCAGGGGTGGCAGCAAAATGTTCCCCTTCATGTTGGTGGCTCCAAAGCCCGGCCCTCAATGCATATTGCCGCCACCCCCACTTTGCCCTAGGTGGCGCTGCCTGAGGTGATAACCTCACATCACCTCATTGGCAATGTGTCCCTGGGCAGAGAATTTCATAGTCTCACTGCTCTTACAGTAAAGAATCTTCTTTTGTGTTGTGTAAGAATCTTCTTTCCTGTAAAACTAGAGAATGTCCCCTTGTCACGGTCACTGTCCTGGGTATGAAAAGATCATTGGAGAGATCTCTGTATGTTTACACAGTTTGTTTATATAGTTTTTTTTGTATAGTTTTTAAATGTTTATACAGTATGTTTATACAGTATATATGTATATAGTTATTAGATCACCCCTCAGTTGTGATTTTTCAAAACTAAATGACAATAATTTTGTTAATCTATCTTTGTACTATAGTCCACCTACTGTATTCCAGTTATTACTTTAGCTGCCCTCCTCTGAACCCTCTCCAACTCTGCAATGTCTGTCTTGTGGATAGGAGCCCAGAACTGTACACAATACCTCATGTATGGTCTGACTAGTGATTTGTAAAGTTATTAGTTTTGGCAGCAGCTACCTGACACGGGTTTCTACAGCTTAGTTTGCTGTTCACTAAAATTCCTAAGTCCTTTTCCATGTCAGTGTTACCCAGTGTTTACCATTTACTATGTACTGGTGACTTGCATTATTCCTTCCCATGTGTATAACCTTACATTTGTCAGTGTTAAACCTCATCTGCCACTTTTCTGGCCAAACCTCCAATCTATCCAGATCCATATGTAGCAGTATGCTGTCCTCTTTTGTGTTCATTTTTTACACAATTTAGTATCATCTGCAAAAATTGATATTTTACTGTGCAAGCCTTCTACAAGATCATTAATAAATATATTGAAGAGAATGAGGCCCAATACTGACCCCTGAGGTACTCCACTAGTGACAGTGACCCGATTTGAGTGTGTACCATTAATAACCACCCTTTGCTTTATATCACTTAGCCAGTTACTTACCCATATACAGACATTTTCCCCAAGCATTCTCATTTTATATACTAACCTTTTATGTGGTACAGTGTCAAATGCTTTGGAGAAGTCCATCCATTGATTCGCCGCGGTCAAGTCTAGAACTTACCTTCTCATAGAAACTGATTAAATTGGTTTGACATGACCAATCCCTCATGAAGCCATGCTGATATGGAGTTATTTGCTTATTTTCATTTAGGTACGCCAAGATAGCATATCTTAGAAAATCTTCAAACAGTTTACCCACGACAGATGTTAATCTTACCGGCCTATCGTTTCCAGACCCTTTTTTAATATTGGCACCACATTTGCTATGCGCCAATGCTGTGGAACACTCCCTGTCAATATCTAGTCCTTAAATATCAGAAATAAGGGTCTGGCTATGACATTACTTAATTCTCTTAAGGATACGGGGGTGTATGCCATCTGGTCCCGGTGATTACCTCTTCCTGGGTCAGACAGGATACTTTTAATGGGGAATTTACTTTTATATTCTGCATTTCATCTGACAGTTTATTTTCATCAGTGAACACAGTGGAGAAAAAAGGGGGCGTGACCTGGGCGCACTGGTGAATGAATGCTGGAAACTTGGCTCCTCTGAGTAAAACTTTCATCCACCTCCATCCAGCAATACTACAAGTGCCATCTCTGCCTACACAATCCCCACACAGTATTGGAGATAAACCTGATCACTCACCTTCCATCTTAAGAGCAGCGCGACCCCATTCCGAAATTGCGGCCTACCATCCTGCTGAGGCCCTGACCTCAAGTTCCAGTCGCCCCCTGCTTCAGAAACCCGAGATAATCACCCCAAGAGCGGACACCATCATACGCCTGGGACTTGGCCAGACTCAGAGCGCCCACCGATTGTAAGACTCAGCACTGGAAGCAAGATCGTAGACCACAGAGGCGGCGAGAAAGAGAGGAAGCCCTGGCCCAACAGGTGGCATGGAGACGCAGACTCCCGCAACCGCCGATTCACCAATGTGGCAACCTGATCTGGAGGAGAGAAAGGTCAGTCAGGAATCACACTAAATAGCCACCCCTATAACTGTGCCTCAACTAGCGCTCTAGAATACAGGACCAGGGAGGCATTTCTGATTATTAGGCCGCTTCTGCACCACTGCAGTACCTGAGCACCAGAGAATCCACCTGGTGCAGCGCCACTTAGACTCCTCATACCCCAGGGGAGATAAAAGGGGGCCGCAGAACTTGCTTACCAGTCTGGGAAACTTGCTACTCGCCTGGCCCAATGGATGAATACACTTCAGACACAAATTAGACTGAAAAAGGCCCATCAACGAAGAGACTGGTCAAAAAGCCATTTTACTCTATTTCTAAACTGGAAGGGCTCCTTATAATGTGACCCTCTCAATATTCCATTGGGAGACTTCAGGCTGCAAACTGGCTGCAAAACGCCTAGAATAGAACAAGAGATAACTATAGCGCCAACACATTCTGATATGGATAAGTTCCTGACTAAACACAGCACTATGGCGACATCCAAAATATTTTCCCCAAAAGACGTCGCAGCCTCAGAGTCAGACCAAGCAAGCGATGATGGAGGAAAACACTCAGAAAATAACAAACTACTCTCAAGAGCATTCGTTACCTGCCTACTAACCTCCTCACTAGTCCCGATCACTAAAAATATTTCTGTGATCAAACAAGACCTACAACACCTGGGTCACAGGAATGATACGCTTGAGCAGACGTATATCATAGATCACTCAGCAGCAGTTGCCTTGAATCTCCAAATACAGGAGGCACACATCAACAAGCTATATACCATCATGGAAGACCTAGAAAACCGCAACAGACACAACAATCTACAGATAAGGTGGGTTCCAGAGGCAGTGGAAGCCACAGATATTACGTCTACCTTAACGGATATATTCTCAGGTTTACTTGATGTCTCTGACAAACAGTCGATAGTAATTGAAAGAGCGAACAGAGCTTTGAGACCGAAACCTAAGCCAGCTGAACCCCCCAGGGATATTGCCCGTGAACTTCTAAACTTTCGTACAAAAGAAAAAATATTACAGAATGCTAGATCTTCATACTCTTTTGTCTATAATAGCAACAAAATTACTATTTTCCAAGATCTGGAGCCTTCCATGCTTGCTAAGCGTTGTTTACTAAAGCCACTTACAGATGTCTTACGCCAGAGACAACATGTGTCCGCTGGTTATTCCCATTTGGTATGTCCATCTCAGCCAATGGAAAATGCTACACAGCTTGCACGTCAGAAGAAGTGACTTCAGTGGCAGCCGAACTAGACATTCCACTGAATCCGCCTCCGGGATTAGAATCAGCGCACTCAACCATCGACATACGATCTCTACCCATGCTGCTCCCATGGGAAACAGTTGAAAAGCCCAAGAATCAAAGATCCAAGAAGTCGTCCCACAGAGCTTTGTCTTAACTCCAACGTCTAGAACCCGCATGAGCAGCATGCTACTATTATGTATAATACCTAACCTGTATTTCCAGGTTATATTTGTTACTATTTCTTAGTTCTAAAGGTACGCCTGAAAGTACCTCCTAATTATGTTGTTGTGTTTCACATATTACGCAATGTACATATGTGAGTTCTTATACACAGTTCACAGAACACCACTACCAGTTGTTGTAAAGGTAGTACACACCCCACCTTCATACTTACATCCCCAATTCCAACCTCCCATACCACATGACATTCCTCACCCGAGATCATGTCTTCTGCCTAGGCTTTTGACCAATACATGCTCAAATGGCCAATGATATACAAACTTTGTCTTTTGTCTCATATAACATGAGAGGCTTCAACTCACCCGTTAAATGGTCCCAAGTGCACACTTTAAGAATCTAAAAGTAGACATATTACTATTCCAAGAAAAGCATTTAATTCAATCCAAATCACCTATTTTTCACAAATCCTTTTACAGCCAGTAGCACCATTCTTTCTCAACGTCTAGGAAATCTAAGGGAATCGCCATTGCCCTAAATAAACATGTACTGTACCATACCAACATCAAGATACCCTTGCTGATGATCAGGGGCGGTATGTATTTATCAAGGGTAAAATAGCCAACACATTGGTCACAATAGGAAATCTCTATGCTCCCAACAAAAATCATGACACATGGATCGTGCGTACCATGAGAGAATGCAAATCCTTCATAGAGGGAACCTTTCTTCTAGAGATACCTGGAGACATACCCACCTAACAGACAGAGATTACACCCATTTTTCTCCTGTACAACAATCGTACAGACAAGACTATTTTAAACCGAACACTGTTTAAACTAGGGAAGGAGTGTTTAAACTGGGGGGGGGGGGGGTAACTACATTATCTTCCCCATTATGGATGGGAAGATAGTGCAGATAGAGACCTTGGGAAAGGTAATGGAACTGGGGGAGGAATGGAAGGAGGAACTAGAACAGTTCAGAAGGAAAGGTGCAGGGGAAAAAATATACATCAACCTCTTAATTGTATGTACACTAATGCCAGAAGCCTAACTAATAAAACTGGTGAACTGCAATTAGTGATATGTGAGGAGGACATAGTTGGAGTAACTGAGACATGGCTGGATGATAGCAATGACTGGGCAGTAGAGATGAGCGAACGTGCTCGTAACGAGCACTGTAGCGCTCGCCTCCCCTCCCCTGTGCTGGCATGGGCGCAGGCATCCGCTTCCGTCCTCCTCACCCGACGGAAGCGGATGCCTGCGCCCATGCGAGTGCAGGGGAGCCGAGCGCTACAGTGCTCGTTACGAGCACGTTCGCTCATCTCTACTGGGCAGTTAACGTACAGGGTTACAGTCTGTTTAGAAAGGATCGCCAAAACCAGAGAGGGGGAGGGGTCTGCCTTTATGTAAAGTCCTGTCTAAAGCCCACACTCTGGGAAGATATAAGTGAGGGACATGAAGATGTGGAGTCACTGTGGGTAGAAATACATGGAGCCAAAAACAATAATAAAATACTAATAGGAGTTTATTATAAACCACCTAATATACCAGAGTCCACAGAAAATCTACTTCTAAACGAAATAGACGAGGCGGCAAATCATAATGAGGTCGTTATTATAGGGGAATTCAACTACCCAGATATAGACTGGGAAACTGAAACCTGTATATCTCATACAGGTGTGGATACATAGAATTGTAAAGAAAGCAATAAATGACAAAAAGAAAGCATTTAAATCACAAAAACAGGAGGGGAGTGAGGAAGTATTGAAAAACTATAAGGAAAAAAATAGAATATGTAAAAGACAAATAAAAGTAGCCAAACTAGAGACCGAGAGATTAATATAAAAGTAATTTCCCCATTAAAAGTGCCCTGTCTGACCCAGGAAGAAGTACAGCGGCGTCTTAAAAAGATTAAAATAGACAAATCGCCATGACCGGATGGCATACACCCCCGTATCCTAAGAGAATTAAGTAATGTCATCGCCAGACCCTTATTTCTGATATTTGAGGACTCTATACTGACAGGGAGTGTTCCACAGGATTGGCGCATAGCAAATGTGGTGCCAATATTCAAAAAGGGTTCAAAAACAGAACCCGGAAACTATAGGCCTGTAAGTTTAACATCTGTCGTGAGTAAACTGTTTGAAGCTTTTCTAAGAGATGCTATCTTGGAGTACCTCAATGAAAATAAGCAAATAACTCCATATCAGCATGGCTTTATGAGGGATCGGTCATGTCAAACCAATTTAATCAGTTTCTATGAGGAGGTAGGTTCTAGACTTGACCACGGCGAATCAATGGATGTCATATATCTGGACTTCTCCAAAGCATTTGACACTGTACCGCATAAAAGGTTATTTACTTTAGAATAAAGACGACTGAGGGGAGATCTAACAACTATGTATAAATACATCAGGGGTTAGTACAGAGATCTCTCCCATCATCGATTTATCCCTAGGACTGTGACTGTGATGAGGGGATTGGAAGAAAAAACCTACTAAAGGTACTCATCCGACCCAAATTTATTTATTTGTTTAAGATGATGCCAATTAAAGTCCCTACGTCCTACTTCATGAAAGTTAGATCACTCTTCTCATAATATATTTGGAAAAACAAACAACCCAGACTGGGCTTCCAGACACTAGCACTACCCAAAGCACTAGTCGAACTAGGCGTGCCAGACCCATTTTTATACTAAGCAGCAATTCTCTCCAGAGTAATTCATTTGGCTAGACCCGAGACAGATTACATGTAGCTCTAGAGGAATTCTCCTCCCCGATACTTCTTAAAGCTTTGTTAATGGCATCGACTGACTGCTTAGACACTTTAATTTTCAAGAATGACCTGACTCAAGAAGTAGTACACCTATGTAAAGTACGTTGAGCACATCTCCTACCGGCCCCCTCTCCATTAGCCACAATAAGAGACCTGCCAAAACCATATACCAAACAGCAACACCTCCAATCCCCAGAACAGTTACACACTTTAAACATCCCACTAGAGAGCATAATAAAGAATGGAACTATAAAATCCCTGACCGACATGAATAGTATATTGAGTGAGAGACCGCTGAATTTTCTAGCATACAATAAACTCAAAACAGCACTCCACTCATATACAGTGGGGAAAAAAAGTATTTAGTCAACCACCAGTTGTGCAAGTTCTCCCACTTAAAAAGATGAGAGAGGCCTGTAATTGACATCATAGACATCAACTATGAGAGACAAAATTAAAAAACAAATCCAGAAAATCACATTGTCTGATTTTTAAAGAATTTATTTGCAAATTATGGTGGTAAATAAACATTTGGTCAATAACAAATGTTATATATCCTTTGTTGGCAATGACAGAGGTCAAACGTTTTGTGTAAGTCTTCACAGGGTTGGCACACACTGTTGCTGGTATGTTGGCCCATTCCTCCATGCAAATCTTCTCTAGAGCTGTGATGTTTTGGGGCTGCCGCTGGGCAACACAGACTTTCAACTCCCTCCAAAGGTTTTCTATGGGGTTGAGATCTGGAGACTGGCTAGGCCACTCCAGGACCTTGAAATGCTTCTTATGAAGCCACTCCTTCGTTGCCCTGGCAGTGTGCTTGGGATCATTGTCATTGCTGAAAGACCCAGCCACGTTTTATCTTCAATGCCCTTGCTGATGGAAGGAGGTTTGCACTTAAAATCTCATAATACATGGCTCCATTCATTCTTTCATGTACACGGATCAGTCGTCCTGGTCCCTTTGCAGAGAAACAGCCCCAAAGCATGATGTTGCCTCCCCCATACTTCACAGTAGGTATGGTGTTCTTTGGATGCAACTCAGCATTTACTCTCCTCCAAACACGACGAGTTGTGTTTCTACCAAACAGTTCTACTTGGGTTTCATCTGACCATATGACATTCTCCCAATACTCTTCTGGAACATTCAAATGCTCTCTAGCAAACTTCAGACGGGCCCGTATATGTACTGGCTTAAGCAGGAGGACACGTCTGGCACTGCAGGATCTGAGTCCCTGGCGGCGTAGTGTGTTATCGACGGTAGCCTTTGTTACGTTGGTCCCAGCTTTCTGCAGGTCATTCACTAGGTCGCCCCATGTGGTTCTGGGATTTTTGCTCACAGTTCTTATGATCATTTTGACCCCACAAGGTGAGATCTTGCGTGGAGCCCCTTATCAAGGGAGATTATCAGTGGTCTTGTATGTCTTCCATTTTCTAATTATTGCTCCCACAGTTGATTTCGTCACACCAAGCTGCTTGCCTATTGCAGATTCAGTCTTTCCAGCCTGGTGCAGGTCTACAATTTTGTTTCCGGTGTCCTTCAACAGCTCTTTGGTCTTCACCATAGTGGAGTTTGGAGTGCGACTGTTTGAGGTTTTGGACAGGTGTCTTTTATACTGATAACAAGTTCAAACAGGTGCCATTACTACAGGTAATGAGTGGAGAACAGAGGAGCCTCTTAAAGAAGAAGTTACAGGTCTGTGAGAGCCAGAAATCTTGCTTGTTTGTAGGTGACCAAATACTTATTTTCCACCATAATTTGCAAATACATTCTTTAAAAATCAGACAATGTGATTTTCTGGATTTGTTTTCTCATTTTGTCTCTCATAGTTGAGGTCTACCTATGATGTCAATTACAGGCCTCTCTCATCTTTTTAAGTGGGAGAACTTGCACAATTGGTGGCTGACTAAATACTTTTTTTCCCCCGCTGTATACTAAATGGAGAATTAGACATTTTTATGACTCTAATAGAGCATCGTAACTCGCTTGAATTGACACCTGCTGCAATCTCTGCCATCTATAAGTGCTGCCACGGACCATCCTCATGTATATGACTACAGGAAAACTCATATAAGGTATTATCACGCTGGTATATAATCCCAGTTAAAACTAACATTTGGTATCCCTCCATCCCTGATACTTGCTGGCGATGTAAAGCCTCATTCACGCGTCAGTGTTTCACGGACGTGTGCTGTATGTGTTCTCCACAGACAGCACATGCCTCCATTCATTTGAATGTGTGTGTTCAGACATCAGTGTTTCATCACGGTCCGTGGTTCCGTTTTTTTAGCGCGGATGCATGTCTTATCTTGATCCGTTTTCCTGGATCCCTCACGCCCATTATAGTCAATGAGTCCGTTAAAACTACGAATCCCTCACGGATGTCATCCGTATTGCATCTGTGTTTCACAGATCATTAAGAAGAGATGCTTTGAAAATTATTTTTCAGCTGTTCAGTGTCAGTGAAACACGGATGCAACACGGACAGCAAAAAAATGGACACATGGACCCAACATGGATCCTTCACGGACAGCTTCACAGGTGCATCACTGACCACCTGCTCATGGATTTGAACACGGACGTGTAAAAGAGGCTTAACTCAAAAAGAGGGACCTTTCTGCACATGTGGTGGTCATGCCTTAAATTGGTACCATACTGGACCTCTGTTTTAGATAGCACTAAGTCCATATGCTATTTGACCACAATACCTTGATCTGCCTTGATCTTCCTAGGTTGGAACGAAGAGCGACAAGATGTACAGAAAAAAATCCCTTCTTTTGTTCCTACTAGCAGCTGCTAAACTACTCGTTCACCCTCTATGGAGAACTACCTCAATGGTTGCGTAACGTATATCAAATATATGGTATCGAAGAAATTGTGGCATTAGCGCATCAGACTCATAACAGATTCAAGGCACTTTGGTCCCAGTGCAACACTTCTGCAAATCTACCTCCTTCCTTCACCACATTTCGGAAGAAAACCACCCACAGATAGATACTTATAGAGACACATGAGACAAACTCAACAATCATAATTCTATTATTTCTCTCCTATGTTGGACAGAGATCTTGGGGTTAATAAATGCTTCCTCGCTATCCTCCTGTTTTAGTGATTAATGTGCTTTTTTTCATTTATTGCTTACTTTACAGTTCTATTTATCCACATTGTTTTTTTCTTGTTCCTTAATCTTTTATTCCCATAAGGTATGTACCTCTCGCAATTAGATTTTAGGATGCCTTTAAAAATATCCGACTTTGTGGTTGTATTTTTATTTTTGAGGACTTTATCCCAGTTATTTATTTATTTACAGCCTCTCTTAGTTGGCTAAATTTTACGTTTTTGAAGTTTGGTATTTTTGTTCCTCCCTGAAGAAACACTCTTTTGAATGACAATTGGAAGGTTATTACTTTATGGTCACTATTTTCCAGGTGTCCCCCAAACTGCACATCTGTTGTTCTGTCAGGTTTATTGGTTAATACTAAGTCCAGTGTGGCCATCCCTCTAGTTGGGTCCTGAACCAGTTCGGAAAGATAATTGTCTTTGGTTATTGCCAAGAAACTGTTTCCTTTATGAGAAACTGGGTGAGAGGTTACGTCAGGGTAAAGGGTTTACTATCTCTCCCAAGGAGAGATAGTAACCCTTTTACCCCGACTTGGTCTCTCACCCAGTTAAGCCAGTACACTGTGCTCTGCACTGATGAGGGGCAATCATCCCAAAACATCTGTCTGCAGATGAGGTGCCGGCTTAGGCTACTTTCACACTAGCGTTTTATAATTCTGGTATTGAGTTCCGTCTTAGGGGCTCAATACCAGAATAAAACGCTTCAGTTTTGTCCCCATTCATTGTCAATGGGGACAAAACTGAACTGAAGACAACGTTCCATCTTTAGACCGGCGAGCAAACCGCAGCATGCTGCGGTTTGCTCTCCGGTCCGGGCATCCGCACCAAGACGGATCCGTCATGACCCCCAATGAAAGTCAATGGGAACGGATCCATTTGGTGTGACACAATGGTGAACGGATCCGTCCTCCATTGACTTTCAATGGAGTTCATGACGGATCCGTCACCTGCACACATACATACATACACACATACACATAAACATACACAGACATATACACATACAAATACACATACATACTTACATGCTCCCGGCAGGACTCCACAGCGCAGGAGGAGCAGGACGGTGCACACATAGGATGATTCCACCTGGCGCCCCAGCAGAGGGCGCTGTGGGGAATCGTCCTATGTGTGCGCCGTCCTGCTCCTCCAGCACTGTAGAGACTTGCCGGAAGCATGTAAGTAATATAGTAGCATAGTTTGTAAGGCCGAAAAAAGACATTTGTCCATCCAGTTCAGCCTGTTTTCCTACAAGTTGATCCAGAGGCAGGCAAAAAAAAACCCTGTGAGGTAGAAGCCAATTTTCCTCACTTTAGGGGGAAAAATTCCTTCCCGACTCCAATCAGGCAATCAGAATAACTCCCTGGATTAACGACCCCTCTCTAGTAACTATAACCTGTAATATTATTACCCTCCAGAAATACATCTAGGCCCTTCTTGAACTCTTTTAGTGAACTTACCATCACCACCTCCTCAGGCAGAGAGTTCCACAGTCTCACTGCTCCTCCAGGCGCAGAGGATGTCCCCTCGTCACAGTCACAGTCATCGGGATAAATACTGTAGATGATGGGAGAGATCTCTGTACTGACCCCTGATATATTTATACATAGTTATTAGATCTCCCCTCAGTCGTCTTTTTTCTAAAGTGAATAACCCTAATTTTGATAATCTTTCTGGGTACTGTAGTCCACCCATTCCAGTTATTACTTTAGTTGCCCTCCTCTGAACCCTCTCCAGCTCTGCTATGTCTGCCTTGTTCACAGGAGCCCAGAACTGTACACAGTACTCCATGTGTGGTCTGACTAGTGATTTGTAAAGTGGCAGGACTATGTTCTCATCACGGGCATCTATGCCCCTTTTAATGCAACCCATTATCTTATTGGCCTTGGCAGCAGCTGTCTGGCACTGGCTTCTACAGCTTAGTTTGCTGTTCACTAAAATTCCTAGGTCCTTTTCCATGTCAGAGTTACCCAATGCTTAACCATTTAGTATGTACTGGTGACTTGCATTATTCCTATCCATATGCATAACCTTACATTTGTCAGTGTTAAACCTCATCTGCCACTTTTCTGACCAAGCCTCCAGTCTATCCAGATCCTGCTGTAGCAGTGCACTGTCCTCCTCTGTGTTAATTACTTTACACAGTTTAGTGTCATCTGCAAAAATTGATATTTTACTATGCAAACCTTCTACAATATCATTAATAAATATATTGAAGAGAATAGGACCCAATACAGACCCCTGTGGTACCCCACTAGTGACAGTGACCCAATCTGAGTATCTACCGTTAATAACCACCCTCTGTTTTCTATCACTGAGCCAGTTACTACCCACATACAGACATTTTCTCCCAGGCCAAGTATTCTCATTTTGTATACTAACCTTTTATGTGGTACCGTGTCAAACGCTTTGGAGAAGTCCAAATATACGACATCCATTGAGTCGCCGCGGTCAAGTCTAGAACTTACCTCCTCATAGAAACTGATTAAATTGGTTTGACATGACCGATCCCTCATGAAGCCATGCTGATACGGAGTTATTTGCTTATTTTCATTGAGGTACTCCAAGATAGCATCTCTCAGAAAACCTTCAAACAGTTTACCCACAACAGAAGTTAAACTTACCGGCCTATAGTTTCCGGGCTCTGTTTTTGGACCCTTTTTGAATATTGGCACCACATTTGCTATGCGCCAATCCTGTGGAACACTCCCCGTCAGTATAGAGTCCTTAAATATCAGAAATAAGGGTCTGTCGATGACATTACTTAATTCTCTTAGGATACGGGGGTGTATGCCATCCGGTCCTGGTGATTTGTCTATTTTAATCTTTTTAAGATGCAGCTCTACTTCTTCCTGGGTCAGACAGGGCACTTTTAATGGGGAATTTACTTTTATATTCTGCATTTCATCTGACAGTTTATTTTCCTCAGTGAAAACAGTGGAGAAAAAGTTATTTAGTAGCTTCGCTTTCTCCTCATCGCTCTCTGCAACTCCCCCCTCATTACTCTGTAAGGGGCCGACACCTTCAGGTTTATACTTTTTAGTATTTATATAATTGAAGAACATTTTAGGGTTAGTTTTACTCTCTTTGGCGATTAATCTCTCGGTCTCTAGTTTGGCTGCTTTTATTTGTCTTTTACATATTCTATTTTTTTCCTTATAGTTAAATGCTTTCTTTTTGTCATTTATTGCTTTCTTTACAGTTCTATTTATCCACAATGTTTTTTTCTTGTTTCTTATCATTTTATTCCTATACGGTATGTACCTCTCACAATTAGATATTAGGATGCTTTTAAAAATATCCCATTTTGTGGCTGTATTTTTATTTTTGAGGACTCTGTCCCAGTTAGTTAGGCCTATGGCCTCTCTTAGTTGGCTAAATTTAGCTTTTTTTGAAGTTTGGTATTTTTGTTCCTCCCTGAAAGTATGTATGTATTTGTATGTGTATATGTCTGTGTGTGTGTGTGTGTCTGTGTGTATGTACTGTGTGACATGTGTGGGGCCAGAGCTCGGTTCCGGCCCCACACATGTCCCTGCGGCAGCACGGATCCGGCGGCACACTTCACCTGCCGGATCCGTGCTGCCGCTACTGTGAGAGAGGCCTTATTTAGTATCCGAGTCATGTTTCAAGGCTTATTTAAAGAGCTGAACATTGACTTATAGGATAGCTGCGTTACATCTGGTGGCATTTAGAGGCAGAGCTTGTTAAGAGCTCATTTGCATTTCTTTTCTTCTACGTCACACTATTAAGGTGATCAGGGGAGCTTAGAAGGGGCCCGGGAGCAGTAGCAGGGGTGTCAGCCTGGCAGAGTTGCATGTACTATTATGTAAACTACTGGCCTCAGATGCAGCATATAGTGAAGGACCACACTGTAGCTAGCAGCAGCTCTTGTCAGCAGCAGCCTATGCTGCTACCTTAGAACAAAATCTCACTGGAGCTTCCTTAAGAACTCCCCCCCCCCCCCAGTTTGCTCCTCTTCACTTACTGTCATATTACAGCAGTAGTGCTCTTTGCTCTGCTATCAGTGTCTAGTCTGGATGAGAGTGAGTGGAGGAGGAACCTAGTTATCTACATACTATATAATGGATGTATGTGCGTATTTATACATTCAGCCCCATACCAAGATGCATAGCTGAAATGCACTACCTAGTGGATGCTATTCCTGTGGTTGTTTGAAATTGGTTATGCTATTTCATTCTGTGTATTCAAGTAATATTCAAGTAAGCAAGAGTTCACATCTCCGTTTCATTTTCCATTCTTCTGATGTGGGAGAGGGTTTTGAAGAAGTTGCCCATGAGGGGGGGGGGGGCGGCGGCATCATTCAGTAATTTGCTGTGGGGCCCAGTCAGTTCTAGTTACGCCACTGAAGGTGATCACTATGTCATATTATTACATCAAGTTGATCACAATGGCAATTTGTGGTTAATCAAGTTCATGTGGCTTTCCGCAGATTCACAGCAAGCACGCTGTTAGTTCAGCTTTTTGCAGCATTCACTGACAATTTTTAACATACAAAATCTGAGTTAGTTGGGCAATGTAGAAAAATATTGTTATCCTAAAGATAAGTGGTAACCTCTAACCCAGAGATCTCAAACTTGTGGCCCTACAGCTGTTGTAAAACTACAACTTCCATCATGCCAGGAGGGCCTACAGCTATTGGGGCATTCTGGGAGTTGTAGTTTTGCAACAGCTGGAGGGCCACGAGTTTGAGATCCCTGCTCTAACCTCTACCAACCTCTAGCTGGTAACAACCATTTGAACCTTAATTGCAAACCTCTGCCAATTCATTCTAGACTTCTAGCTGCAATAATAATAATAATGAGTAGATGCTCCAGAATTGGTAATATAAGTCATTGCAAGTAGCTACTAAAACTAGCATGTCAGGAGAGGTGACAGTTCCTCTTTTAAATAGAATAATTGGGTTTCTTAATAAAATTGTAGTCCCAGCAGACTCTTAGACGCTGTATTAGGATGCCCAGAATGGGCCGCTTGTGTCTCTTCCGTTATTCATGCATTTTAGTAGTTCAGGGCTGTTTTCATCTTTAGAGATTCACTTTAAACCAGGGCTAAAACGGTTTAAATCTCTTTTTTCCACTTTTACTCATTTTTCTTTCTCTCTCACTCTATCTGGAGTATTTTCATCCATTTCTAAGGGACGGGCAGGAGCTCATGAAACACCTGCATTTCACAGGATACATTGCAATTAGCTCTTGTTAACCCCTTCCTCCCCACATAGAAAATAGTCCCAGAGATAAAAATGTAATGCCCCCACAATTTTCTTCTCCATTGTGTGTAGAGAGAGAGATTCAATGTTATTATTCTGATGTGGTCATTTCAATAGCTCAGAAAAACATAAAAAAAAATCCCATTGCCGCTGTTTTGATAAGTTTTTGGAACCACAAATGTATTAAAAAACCATTATGTGATGTTAAAAACCTCCAAGTTTTTTTTTTTAATTACCACCAAGATGGTGATAACGGTTTCATATTTTAAGGGTATTTTGGTAAAGTAACTTAATTTTAGAAAAACTGCATTAAGGCTGCAATCTGTAACCCAGCCAAAACCCATACCTATACATATAATCAGAGCTTCAATTTACCTTGGAATCCATTTGTCTAGCTCCTGTGTGAGCCTGCAACACACAGAGTATCATGGCTCCTGATCTTCCCTCACAAAACTATAATCCCCACAATCCCTAGCTTTCCTGCTGTGAGTGTTGATGTTTATTGATTGGTTGCCTGATAGGTTGCCTCTACTGACCAATCACCAGCACACTGACACTCCCTTTGTTTCACAAGACATTTAGCTAGAGAATTGATAGCGACATACTGAGCATGCTGGACCTGACAAAGGCTCAGAACTACAGGTCGATGCCAGGTCGATGCCATGGTAACTTATGAGGAAACAAAATTGGTAGCAGAGGAAGATAACTAGTGAACGGTAAATATGTGAAAATTACATTATATTAGGCAATTATTGATGATGAATTCGTCTAAAACATAAGTTATATTTATGGTAACCGGAATACTGGAACTCATCCACTGATAACTCGGTGGTAAAAACACATGCATGTTTTTGTTTTTTTGTTTTTTTTATCAGTGCGGTTTTTCCAGTGACTCAAAAAATGACATGAAACGCCAGATTGATTCGCTGTGGGTTTGCTTTTGTGATTTCTGCAGCAAAGTTGGATGAGATTAGGGATGAGCGAACCCGGACCTCCACGTTTGGGACCATAACGGACATTTGGGTGTCCATGTACCGAATCGAAACCTGTATTTTGGCGCCAAAGTCCGTGTCCGGGTTCGTTGTTCGTACTTTAAATAAAGCTTGTTGACTAAGCTGTGGGCACTTGGAAGCCATGACAGTCATAATAGCATTGGCATGGCTATAATTGGCCGGCGTACCATGTGACCATGCATGCATAAATGCTGGATCACATGGTGCGCCGCCATTCTGCTCTGACTAGTGTAGGGATAGAACACTGCTGCAGATAGGGAGAATGTTAGGCTTTTATTATTTTGCTGGTGCCCTGTAGGCATTATTGATGGGTGTAATATACTGTAGCTCCTTTACACCAGTGAGACAGAAATACCATACTTAATTGTGCTGTTCAATCTGAAGGTGACCTGTTGGCATTTTTTTTTCGGGGCAGTCCTACTCCTTTGCACCAGTGACAGGGAAATATAATAATCAGTCTGTTAATTGTGTTGGTAAGACCATTTAAAAAAACCTTTACTACTGTCACAGGGATATATAATAGTTATTCGGATGGTTAATTAGGTCGGTGTGACCTACCTATTTTTTTGGTTGAAAAAACACTGTACTTGCCACCGTCATAGGTATATATAATAATAATTCAGCTGGTTAATTGGGTCAGTGTGACCTATCTATTTTTTGGGTTGAAAAAACACTGTACTTGCCACTGTCGCAGGGATATTTAATAGTTATTCAGCCAGTTAATTGGGTGGGTTTGACCTACCTATTTTGTTTTATGCTAAACGCCTTTTTTGCATCCATGACACGGATATACAATTGTTTGTCTGACAGGCAATTTTATGGGTGACTGTAACAAAATGAAAATAGCATCAACTAGGGGACATGGTCATGGTGGTGGTGAAGCTCCTACTGCAGGGAGGACATTGTCGATCTGTGCCAGCTACGTGCCCAAATGAAACACCTTCCTCTGGTGCACACAGGCAACAGGACGTCCTGCAACATTTTGTAGCCCCGAATACCACTTTATGAATGGTGAGGCCTGAACAAGTAGAGGTGGTAGTAGATTAGATGGCTGCTGAGAGTGCCTCCAGTTCCTTCACATAGTCTTTGACCTGGTCCACTACTGAAAGCGCAGTTGGCACCAGCGGCCCAAGGGCATCCGTCTTCCACCTCATCCCCTTGCACATCAGCCAAGTAGTCTGAGCCCCAAGTCATACAGTAGTCACTTATGGTTTTTGATGACTCTGCTGGCGGTGTTTTCGTGGGCCATCCACCCAGCCCTGCCCCAGAAGTGACAGAGATTGAGTACACTGATGCCCAAACACTTATGTTTGAGGATGAGGATGTTGGAGAACTATCGCAGCACGTCTCTGATGACAAGGATGAAACACAGGTGTCAACTGCTGGGCCTTTCTGCAGTGTGCACATCAGCCAGGAGGGCAGGAGTAAGGAGTGGGTGGAGGATGATGAGGTCCAAGACCTCACATGGCAGCCAGGTCATGGCAGTAACATGTGAAGTTCAGAGGAAGAGAAGGGGGGCGTGCATCACCAGCCGCAGAGCAAAGGGGGAGTAGGGTGCAAAAGCAGAGCGGCTATTCCCGAACCAGTACGCCTGCTACTGCCCAACACTTCAAGAGAAGTAGCACCCCAAAGCAAGCGCAAAGGAGTTCCCTGGCATGGCACTTCTTCAGATGACAGGACACGGGTGGTTTGCACACTGTGCAGTCAGAGCCTGAAGCGAGGCATAAATGTTCTCAACCTGAGCACCACCTGCATGATCTGGCATCTAGCAGCAAAGCATGAGCTGCAGTGGAGTAGACACTCAAGAACCACGAAAGATCAGAGGCTTCTGCTGCAGTCTCAGCCTCTTCCTCTCCCTCTGGAGTGAAAGTGGCACCTGCCACCCCGCAAAAAGGATGTGGCAGCAACAACACCACCGTCACTGAGCATCTCCACACTGTCCCATCGAAGTGTTCAGCTGTCCATCCGCGAAACACTGGAGAGAAAGCCCTTGCCCTGAATGCCAGCATTTCAAAATTACTGGCCTTTGAAATGCTGCCATTCTGTCTGATGGAGACGGAGAGTTTTAAAAATGTCATGGCAGCAGCTGTCTCACGGTACTTGGTTCCCAGCCACCACTACTTTTCCAGGTGGGCCATGCCTGCCCTGCATGAACAAGTGGCAGAAAAAAATCAGGTGTGCCCTCCACAACGTTATCAGTCCACATAACCACTGACACGTGGACAGGGACGTTATATCTCCCTAACTGCCCACTGGGTAAATGTAGTGGCGGCTGGGCCTGAGGCAGACAGCGGTTTGGTGCATGTCCTACCACCACTGAGGATTGCTGGGCGTTTCTTGGTTCCTCCTGTCGCCTTCTCCTCCACTTACTCCTTTGGTTTCTCCTCTAAAGCCTCCTCATCACGTCAGCGCAACACCTGCACCACCAACTTCAGCACTGCCAGGGGGAAATGACAGCAGGCTGTTCTGAAACTCATATGTTTGGGGAAAAGACCCCTCATTGTGCAGGAGCTGGGGGCGGGCATGGAAGAACAGACCGATGAGTGGTTGGTGCCACTTAGCCTCAAGCCAGGCCTGTTGGTGTGAGACCATGGGTGAAATCTCGTAACACATCTGGGGCTAGCCAGTTTGACTCACATCCCTTGCCTGGCGCATGTGCTGAACTTGGTAGTGCAGAGGTTCCTGAAGAATTACCCCGAGATATCAGAGCTGCTGCAGAAAGTGAGGGCCTTCTGTGCGTGCTTTCAGTGTTGTCACCCTGCTGCTGCTCACCTGTCTACACTGCAGCTTAACTTCAGCCTTCCCGCTCACTGCCTCATATGTCAAGTATCCACAAGGTGGAACTCCACCTTGCACATGCTGGAGAGACTGTGCGAACAGCAGCAGGTGATAGTGGAGTTTCAGCTGCAGCACGCACGGGTGAGTCGCTCTGCGGAACAGCAACATTTCACCACCAACGAGTGGGCCTCCATGTGGGACTTGTGTGCTGTGTTTTGCTGCTTCGAGTACTCCCCCAACAGCGGTGATGACGCCGTCATCAGCCTTACTATACCACTTTTATGTCTCCTTGAAAAAACGCTTCAGGTGCTGATGGATGAGGATGTGGCACAGGAGGAGGAATCATTCCCACGTTTATCAGGCCAGTCATCCACAGGTGGCTCCGACGGTGGGTTCCAGCGGCCAGGTACCCAACTGTCCAGCCAGGGCCCAGTTTTAGAAGATGAGGAGAATGATGAGGAGGAGGAGGATCCCCGTTCACAGCAGGCTGGCACCCAAATGAGTTCACGGGCATCACTGTATCGTGGCTGGGGGGATACAGAGGACACAGACGATACATCTGCCACCGAGGACAGCTTGTGGTTGCCTTTGGGCAGCTTGGCATACATGAGTGACTACATGCTTCAGTGCCTGCGCAATGGTCTGCAAGTACTGACTGATGGGTCTGCCCTATTTAACTTCTGGGTTTTCAAATTGGGCACATGGCCTGAGCTTGCCCTTTACGCCTTGGAGGTGCTAGCCAGCAGATAAAAAGTCTATAATGAGGTTCTGTATTGACTCTGATGTGTTTTTAAGCTTTTCCATCAGCTGGAAGTTGTATTAGGAGGTTCCCAAGTAGCTGCCATATGTATTTTAGGGTTCTGCTGCGGCTGAGGCGTGCATTATACAGTTTTGAAGCAGCAGCAGAGGTCAGTGATGTTCTGCAGCAGCTGAAATGTATATTATGAAGTGCGGCAGCAACAGACATCTAATAATTTGTGCAGCAATTCTGCAATAATCTTCAGGGAAATCTTCATTGGCAAATATGCATCAAATTGTGTGGATTGGTTGGGGCTGATTTGCTTGCAGTTTTCAGCTGAGCACCTGTAGACAAGAGAGAACATTTTTTAAAAGATGCTTGATTCCCCTGGCTCCCATGTCTGATCCCATGTGGGTATCAGTAGAACCTTAGCTCCTGGGATCGCATCTCATTGCAGCAGTTGCATGGGACAAGAAGTTGGGAGACCTGGTTCTACACAGTCTATTTGAAATCACCAATATCAGTATAATGGGGGTCATTTATCAAACTGGTGTAAAGTAGAGCTGGCTTAGCAACAAATCAGATTCCTTCTTTCATTTTCCAAAAGAGCTGTCCAAAATGAAAGGAGGAATCTGGTTGCTATGGGCAACTAAGCCAGTTATGCTTTACACCAGTTTGATAAATGACCCCCAATGTCTTGCCAGAAAGTCATTTTGACTAGATTTCGCCTTTAAATGTTGATCTAATTGTACATAAATTATTACTTCTATTTTTTTTTTAAATAAAATGTGATTTAAAAAGATGATCCTATTAAACAATTTCTCACATTCTTTGAGCTCTGTGTTTTGGTGGCATTTCTGTAGGCGACTGTTTTATTTTATATTTTTTATGTTCCTAATCTTCTAGAAATAATATTCGACTCGACCCTGATCCTGTGAGAATTTTGGCAATAATACTTATCTTTACAGTAGAAATTTTGATGAACTCCACATTATTTTCCATAAAATCCAGGTATGCATATTAATGTGAAATACAAGTTATATTTAAATTTGTATGCTAACTGTATTTTTAACTATAATATACTGTTCATATTTATAATATGTTTTGTGGAAAAAAACACCATAAGAATCTAATGTGTTGGAAACAATGCAATAAGCTACTGACGTACAGTATATTTATTAGAGATAAACACCCAGGGGACATGAATCTGTATTTACTACATTAATGGCCAAAAGTTTTGAGAGTGACAGATGTTCTCACAAAGTTTGCTGCTTTAGTGTGTTTATATCTTTTTGGTAGATGTTTCTGTGATATACTGAAGTACAATTATAAGCATTTTTTAGGTTTCATCGACAACTTCATCAAGATTATGACAATTTCTTTGTTTTTGTTTGTCCACCCACTTTTTGAGGATTGACCACAGGTTCTCAATGGGATTGAAATCTGGGGAGTTTCCTGGCTGTGGATCCAAAATTAACATAGTAACATAGTTTATAAGGACGAAAAAAGACATCTGTCCATCCAGTTCGGCCTGTTATCCTGCAAGTTGATCCAGAGGAAGGCAAAAAAAACCCTGTGAGGTAGAAGCCAATTTTCCCCACTTTAGGGGAAAAAATTCCTTCACGGCTCCAATCAGGCAATCAGAATAACTCCCTGGATCAACGACCCATCTCTAGTAACTATAACCTGTAATATTATTGCCCTCCAGAAATACATCCAGGCCCCTTGTTGAACTCTTTTAGGCTACTTTCACACTAGCGTCAGCAGGATCCATTTGTGAGATCCGTTACAGGGTCTCACAAACGGTCCTGAACTGATCCGTTTGCCCCTAATGCATTCTGAATGGATAAGGATCCGTTCAGAATGCATCAGTTTGCCTCTGCTCCGCCTCCATTCCGCTCTGCATGCAGCGTTTTGGTGTCCGCTTGACCGAGCGGAATGGAGGCGGATCCGTCTCCACTCCAATGCAAGTCAATGGGAGCGGATCCGTTTGCTAATGTACAATAGCAAACGGATCCGTTCCCTATGTAACTTTCAATGGAGATCAGAACGGATCCGTTTTGCACATGTAAAAGATAGGCAAAGCGGATCCGTTCTGAACGGATGCAAACTAATGCATTATAGGAACAGATCCGTTTGTGAGCGCCTGCACGGATCTCACAAACGGATCCATCCTAACACTGGTGTGAAAGTAGCCTTAGTGAACTTCATCACCACCTCCTCAGGCAGTGAGTTCCATAGTCTCACTGCTCTCACAGTAAAGAATCCTCTTCTATGTTTGTGTACTTTTCTCCAGATGCAGAGGATGTCCCCTCGTCACAGTCACAGTCCTGGGGATAAATAGATCATGGGAGAGATCTCTGTACTGACCCCTGATATATTTATACATTGTTATTAGATCACCCCTCAATCATCTTTTTTCTAAAGTGAATAACCCTCATTTTGATAATCTTTCTGGGTACTGTAGTCCACCCATTCCAGTTATTACTTTAGTTGCCCTTCTCTGAACCCTCTCCAGCCCTGGCTATGTCTGCCTTGCTCACAGGAGCCCAGAACTGTGCACAGTACTCTGTGTGGTCTGACTAGTGATTTGTAAAGTAGATAGTAGTAGGGGCATAGATAAAGTAGGGGCATAGATGCTCATCACGAGCATCTATGCCCCTTTTGATGCAACCCATTATCTTATTGGCCTTGGCAGCAGCTGTCTGACGCTGGTTTCTGCAGCTTAGTTTGCTGTTTACTAAAATTCCTAGGTCCTTTTCCATGTCAGTGTTACCCAGTGTTTTACCATTTAGTATGTACTGGTGACTTGCATTATTCCTTCCTATGTGCATAACCTTACATTTGTCAGTGTTAAACCTCATCTGCCACTTCTCTGCCCAAGCCTCCAATCTATCCAGATCCATCTATAGCAGTGTACTGTCCTCTTCTGTGTTAATTACTTTACACAGTTTAGTGTCATCAGCAAAAAATGATATTTTACTGTGCAAGCCTTCTACAAGATCATTAATAAATATATTGAAGAGAATAGGGAACAACACTGAACCCTGTGGTACCCCACTAGTGACAGTGACCCAATCTGAGTGTGTACCGTTAATAACCACCCTCTGTTTTCTATCACTGCATGATTGCAATTGCAATCATCTATTCACTTTCCCTCATAATATGGTGCTCCATCCTGCTGGAAAAGCATTGTTCATCACTAAATTGCTCCTGGATCATAGGGAGAAGTTGCTTTTGGAAGACATTTGATACCATTCTTTATTCTTAGCAGTATTCTTAGGCAAAATTGCAAGTGAGCCCACTCCTTTAAATGAGAAGCAACCCCACACATGAATGATCTCTGGATGCTTCAATGTTGCTATGAAACAGGACTTATAGTAGAACTCACCTTTTCTTCTCTGGACAATCATTTTTCCAGATGTCTGGAGGGGAGATTCATAGAAAATAGCTTTAATCCAATCTTGTGCACTTCAATCCATGAACTTCTTGTAGGATGTCTTTCCTTGATGTTTTTTTTTTTTGGAGAAAAGTGACTTCTTCACTGCTATTCTTTACACCAGGCCAACCTTCAAAGCCTTCACCTCACTGTGCAGTGCAAATGCACTCAAACTTACCTGCCACCATTCCTGAAGAAGCTCATCACTGGTACTTACAAGATCATATAGCTGAATCCTCTATACGAGACAGTCCTGATACACACTGGACTTTCTTGGGCGCCGTGAAGTCTTCTTCACAACAATTGAACATCTCTCCTTGAAGTACTTGATGATCTAATAAATGGTTGATTTAGGTGCAATACAAGCAGCAGTTACATTACCTGTGAAGCTCCTTTGATACAAAGCAATGATGACTGCACTTTTCCTTTGACATAACCATAATAAATAGAAGAAGATAATGATTTCAAGCACCACCCCACCTTTTAAACCACCAAAACTGCTCTTCTAATTCAATCTGCTTGATAAAGTAATATTAGCTGCCTAATTAGAATGTCTCTTAAACAATGTTAGGCTTGTTTCACATATGCATGAAACAGATCCAGCAGGCTGTTCAGGGTGGGAACAGCTTCCCGGATCCTTCCCTGCAGGGTGCAACTGTGCACCACCAGAATTCCATCTGGCCCATCTAATACATACATACACTCAGCTTTATATATGTGTGTATGTCCGCTAAAGGAATCCGCACTGTCGCAGCTACAATTACAAAATTTGGCTCACAGGTACAACAGCTGTCCGGGAAGATTTTAGAATGGGTTTCAGCTCTCCAGTACAGTACCGTCCTTGAGATATTCCCAAAAAATTAATTAGCCAATAGAAGCCTGGTCACATGACCCTTATCAGCCAGTAGACGCTCGCAGGCAGTTAGTCTCCACACACACACACACACACACACACACACAGTTTCATACCAGGTTTCCATAACAACCCAAACATTGTCCTTCACTGCTGTAGGTCTGCTTTAAAGGGGCTTTAAAGGGGCAGAGCGCTGTGAATGACACTGTTAAAGGGGTATTCCGGTTACCATAAATATAACTTATGTTTTAGACTAACTCATCATCAATAATTACCTAATATGATGTAAATTTCACATATTTACTGTTCAGTAGTAATAAAAGATGTTTTCTTCCACTACTACCCACTATGTTTCCTCATAAATTACCATGGCATCGACTTGTAATTCAGGCCGCCCTTTCTCCCTGTAGCTCATGCTCAGACTGCACAGTGCTGTCTGAGAGTGAGGTGTTCCAAAGGACTTCCCTGTGTCCGTCCAGGCCCTGCGCATGACGGAGTACAGGGAGTCTGAAAGTCAGACTGACTGTCCAGCCTAAAACCGGACCTCTGGCCACCCTAGGGGCAGGCTGATGTTAGTGTTGCCAGACGTCCGGTTTTAGGCTGGACAGTCCTGTTTTCTGGCTCCCTGTCCTCCGTCCGGTGCAGTGCCTAGACGGACGCAGGGATGTCCACCCTTTCAGTAGCTCACACTCAGACAGCTTCTCCTCCGTGTCTTCACGGAGCCAGGGGGTGTGGTCTAATGTTTAGGGGTTTGGCATCATGGGGACCGGGGGCACATAGTGTGCTGTCCGCATCTGTAGTTCTGTTCCATGGCACCACAAAATGTCCTTTTCTTGACCGGACTCACAGTATCCGTGTTTTGCAGATCCGCAAAACACTAAGGTCGTGCAAATGCGCCCTAACTCTGTCCCCAAGAAATAAGCAATATGAACACACGGGAAAACCCTTGCACATTTTATGCAATTTAGTGGGACTTCTAACTTTCACTCTAATTACTGAATGTTGAATTAATATTTTTACTTGCACATACGAGTAAAATGAATAGCCAGGAATGATGCAAATATGATTTATCATTTATCCATTCTGTAGTTTATTTTTTCCCATTATCTTTTTTTTCTGCAGCAAACTCTTGAAGACTACAGCTCGACTTCAACTCCCCTTTTCAGTTTTAGTTGTGGCATTTGGACAGCTTCATTTATACAGAGTACCTTATTTTATTACTTTATCACTTTTTCTACATTCAGTGTCATGCTTTATATAACAGAGATACTGTTTGAGTCTTAAATTTTTTTTTTAAGCTTAAATTTTTGCAATATGTTAAATAAATTAATCATGGAACTATATCATTTGAAACATGTTCTCATCAATTTTCCTAGGATTACATATTTGCATATTAATACTTTAGGAAAATACAATATAAAATATTCTTCTGTTGAAAATTAAAGAATCTCTTTGAGGTTTACAGAATTTGTATACATAATGTTTTAATTGCATTCTGTAGAACTGTTTATTGTACACATAGCGGGTCATTTATTATACTCCACTTTGTGGCATACTTTTGTAGCAGATTCAGTCGCAAAGGGGATTTGTGGCTGAATCTGTGACTTTTCCCTGCTCAGGTCGCCGAGGTAGCAGAAATATAGCATGGCATGGGGAAGGAAAGGGATGGGCCAGGTGGCCTGTCTCATTTATAATTTTCTATACCTGTTTTTGGTGTAGAAAATTACTTAAATCTACCCCAGCATGGGAGCTGGCATAGATTTAAGCCGGTCTTAGTAAATGTTTTCACTTAATCTGAATGCAACAATGTGTCGTTTACAATTTTCTTGTGATACTTTTGCTCAAAACCTTGAAACACTGTAAGTACAAAGATGCAAAACCCCTGGTGCCTTAAAAAAGAACTGTCTGCTCATCTGGCATGTTGCTTTTGTAAATACTAGAATCCCCATGAAATAACCCTTTCCCAACCCTGGGATTTTCCATTTTTCAGCTTTCATTTTTCCCTCCCTGCCTTCACAGAGACAAAGCCTTTTTATTTATCCATTCACATAGCCGTATGATCGCTTGTTTTTTGAGAAACAAGTTGTACTTTCTAATTGCACCATTTAATATTGCATTCAATGTGGCAAGCTGGATAAAATTTCAAATGGGGTGGAATAAAAGACAATGAGGCTGAGCAGTGATACTACATACAACCTGTGGATGGGTGTGGTGCTGTTTTTTTTGTTGTTTTTTTTTTAAGAAGGCTGACATATTTTTGTAGTCCAGGAGAACTTCTTTACAGGGGTTTTCTGGGATTTCATTATTGATGACCTATTTTTTATTTTACCAATGAATCAAATTATTCAATGTAAATGGAGATCAAATGAGACCTTGAATAGGATGTCCTGGGTAGTGGAAGTTGATGCAATTAAACACATGGAGGAGCTCAGAGCCGAAGGCCATAACCCAACCTCAGCCTTTCCCTAGGTTTGGTTTCTCGGTCTTAGTTTAGACACTCCTCAGTGTTTCTTAATTGGCTCAAAAAGGGTAGTCTCTCCACTCCTGAAACCATAGGTTGGTCACAATATTCTTTTTCACCACCTCCACCCTTCATTTATGTCCAGTCCTTGCCAGTCTTTCCTAGATATTTTTTAGGTTATTTTTTTTTTATTTGACTTACGTATGTTTGCTATATTGTTTTCTCTATGACTTATTCTTATTGTTTTGAAGATTTCTTATATGACTTAACATTGTATTGCCAACTCTGATGTACAATACATGTTGACATTTATCTGATGTGTTAAATAAAAACTGTTTGAAACATAAAGTGTACTTTCAAATATTTCCCTTATACTTTAGCTATCTATAACCTTGCTTTCTTTTTCTTCTACTGCAGCCCACCAGACTAGGAATCTGCAGTGCTCTATTTTTTCACTCTGAATTCATTGTGAAGAGGTCTCCATATCCAGCCCTGTGTGATTCTGGAGACAGATACCATACAACTAGCAGATGGAGGGGAAAAGCATCTCCTCCCTGCACAATTCTGATTGGCTGTGTACACTATTACTACTACTAAACACTATTGTGGAAGCAGGAGATAAACTTATCCTCACAGAGAGATTTTGGGGGTACTATATCTCCAATATAAATACTGGGGGCACTGTGAGGGTATTATAAATCCAGGGGACATTACGCGTTCTTATTACTACTAGGGACTCTACTACTCTACTAAGAGCACTATGGGGGCCTTATTATTGCTGAGGGGTCTGTAGAGAGATTTATTACCACTGGGAGAACAATTGGGGGCCTTATTACTACTGAGGGCTCTGTGAGAGCATTATTAATACTGGAGGACTCTTATACTAATGGAGGCACTCTTAGGGAGCATTATCACTGCTGAGGGGAATGTAGGGAGTAGTATTACTAATGGGGGCATTCTAGAAGGGAATTACTATTGGTAGGACTATTACTATGGGGGCACTAATTTGTCAACTGCAGGGGTGGGAGGGTGAATTTCTCTCTGCAACGACACACAAAACATTCGATGAAATAGACTAATTTTAGACTACGACCGTTCAGTAGTAATAAAAGATGTTTTCTTCCACTGCTACCCATTGCGTGTCCTCATGAATTACCATGGTATCGCCCTGTAATTCAGGCCACCCTCAAAAGAAGGACTTAAAAGCAACCCCCCCAAGGTCCCACTAAACCACTCCCCCGGTCCGGTCACGCCCCCTCCCACTCCGCAGGCAATGGGGATTGAAAAAATGAAGGTAAAAATCAACTTATGTTAGCTGCATTAACTTTCTCTCTGCAACAACACACAAAAACATTAGATGAAATAGACTAATATTAGACTATGACCGTTCAGTAGTAATAAAAGATGTTTTCTTCCACTGCTACCCATTGTGTGTCCTCATAAATTACCATGGCATCGACCTGTAATTCAGGCCACCCTTAAAAGAAGGACTGAAAACCCCGCCCCAGGTCTCACTAAGTCACGCCCCCAACTTGGTCAGGCCACGCCCCCTCCCACTCCGCAGCCAACGAGGATTGAAAAATTGAAGGTAAAAATCAACTTCTGTCAGCTGCAGGGGTGGGAGGGAGGATGACTTTCTCTCTGCAATGATACACAAAAACATTAAATAAAATCAATTAAATATACCCATGTAAAGCGATGTTTTCTTCCACTGCTACCCACTGTGTTTCCTCATAAATTACCATGGCATTGACCTGTAATTCAGGCCACCCTTAAAAGAAGGACTTAAAAGCACCCCCTTTCCCCCAAGGTCCCGCTAAACCACACCCTAGACCCGGTCAGGTCACGCCCCCTCCCACTCCACAGCCAATGGGGATTAAAAAAATGAAGGTAAAAATCAACTTCAGTTGCATTGACTTTCTGTCTGCAACGACACACAGAAACATTAAATGAAATAGATGAAAAAACCCAGGCGAAGCCAGGTCCTTCTGCTAGTCTCTTAATATTATAAAAATGAGTTTATGTCTGTCCGTCTGTTCTCTATGCGCGACCAAACTACTGGACCGATTTTTAACCAAATTCGGCACACATGTACATCAGGTGTCCGGGAAGGTTTTAGACCAGGTCTCATCTCTCTAAGTCATATCGTTTCCGAGATATTCCCAAAATATTACCTGCATTAGCCAATATTAGCCTGGGAACTTTGCTTTCAAACCTCAACTGCCATTCTCTGCACAGACACACACAGGGAGGGCAGGTTTCCATAACAACACAGCCAGGTAATTAGCAGCCAAGCTGAGGAGCTCAGGTAACAACACAGCCATTTCTATTTACTGCTTTAAAGGGGCAGAGCGCTGTTGATGACACTGTTAAAGGGGTATTCAAGTTACCATAAATATAACTTATGTTTTAGGCTAATTTTAGACTAAGACCGTTCAGTAGTAATAAAAGATGTTTTATTCCACTGCTACCCATTGCGTGCCCTTATAAATTACCATGTCATCAACCTGTAATTTAGGTCACCCTCAAAAAAAGTACTTAAAACCCCCGCCCCAGGTCTCGCTAAGTCACGTCCCCGACTCAGTCAGGCCACGCCCCCTCCCACTCCGCAGCCAACAGGGATTGAAAAAATAAAGGTAAAAATCTACTTCTGTCAGCTGCAGGGATGGGTGGGAGGTTGACTTTCTTTCTGCAACGACACACAGAAACATTAAATGAAATAGATTAAATACACCCGTGTGAAGCAATGTTTTCTTCCACTGCTACTCACTGTGTTTCCTCATAAATTACCACGGCATCGACCTGTAATTCAGGCTACCCTCAAAAGAAGGACTTAAAAGCACCCCTCCAAGGTCCCGCTAAACCACGCCCCCGACCTGGTCAGGTCACGTCTCCTCCCACTCCGCAGACAATGGGGATTGAAAAAATGAAGGTAAAAATCAACTTCTGTTATCTGCATTGACTTTCTCTCTGCAACGACACACACAAACATTAAATGAAATAGATGAAATATACCCGTGCGATGCCGGGTCCTTCTGCTATTCTCTTAATATTATAAAAATGAGTTTCTGTCCGTCTGTGCGTCTGTCCGTCTGTCTGTCTGTTCTCTATGCGCAACCAAACTACTGGACCGATTTTCACCAAATTCGGCACACAGGTACATTAGGTGTCCGGGAAGGTCTCAGCTCTCTAGGACATACCGTTCCCGAGATATTCCCAAAATATGACCTGCAATAGCCAATATTAGCCTGGGAGCTTTGGTTTCAAAGCCCCAGGTGTCATTCTCTGCACAGACACACACAGGGAGGTTAGGTTTCCATAACAACACAGCCAGGTAATTAGCAGCCAGCTTAGGAGCTCAGTTAACTAACAACCCAGCCATTTCTATTCACTGCTTTAAATGGGCAGAGCGCCGTGGATGACACTGTTAAAGGGGTATTCCGGTTACCATAAATATAACTTATGTTTTAGACTAATTTAGACTAAGACCGTTCAGTAGTAATAAAAGATGTTTTCTTCCACTGCTACCCATTGCGTGTCCTCATAAATTACCATGGCATCGACCTGTAATTGAGGCCACCCTCAAAAGAAGGACTTAAAACCCCCGCCCCAGGTCTCGCTAAGCCACGCCCTTGACTCAGTTAGGCCATGCCCCCTCCCACTCCACAGCCAACAGGGATTAAAAAATGAAGGTAAAAATCAACTTCTGTCAGCTGCAGGGGTGGGAGGGAGGGTGACTTTCTCTCTGCAACGACACACAGAAACATTAAATAAAATAGATTAAATACACCCATGCGAAGTGATGTTTTCTTCCACTGCTACCCACTGTGTTTCCTCATAAATTACCATGGCATCGACCTGTAATTCAGGCCACCCTCAAAAGAAGTACTTAAAACCCCCGTCCCAGGTCTCGTTAAGCCACGCCCCGACTGTCGGGCCACGCCCCTTCCCACTCCGCAGCCAATGGGGATTGAAAAAATGAAGGTAAAAATCAACTTTTGTCAGCTGCAGGGGTGGGAGGGTGGATGACTTTCTCTCTGCAACGACACACACAAACATTAAATGAAATAGATTAAATATACCCATGTGAACCAATGTTTTCTTCCACTGCTACCCACTGTGTTTCCTCATAAATTACCATGGCATTGACCTGTAATTCAGGCCACCCTGAAAAGAAGGACTTAAAAGCACCCCCCTTGCCCCAAGGTCCCGTTAAACCACGCCCTCGACCCGGTCAAGCCACGCCCCTTCCCACTCCGCAGCCAATGGGGATTGAAAAAATGAAGGTAAAAATCAACTTTTGTCAGTTGCAGGGGTGGGAGGGTAAATTACTCTCTGCAATGACACACAGAAACATTAGATGAATTAGACTAATATTAGACTACGACCGTTCAGTAGTAATAAAAGATGTTTTCTTCCACTGCTACCCATTGCGTGTCCTTATAAATTACCATGGTATTGACCTGTAATTCAGGACACCCTCAAAAGAAGTACTTAAAAGCAACCCCGCCAAGGTCCCGCTAAACCACGCCCCCGGTCAGGTCACGTCCCCCTCCCACTCTGCAGCCAATGGGGATTGAAAAAATAAAGGTAAAAATCTACTTATGTTAGCTGCATTGACTTTCTCTCTGCAACGACACACAGAAACAGATTAAATAGACTAATATTAGACTAAGACCGTTCAGTAGCAATAAAATATGTTTTCCTCCACTGCTACCTATTGTGTGTTCTCATTAGAGATGAGCGAATCTATTCGCCGCTTCGTAGATTCGTATAGAATCTTGGGATTTTTCAGCTGCGAAGCGAATCCGAATATTAGTCGATTCGCTTCGGCTTTGTACGCATTCGCCACGTAGTTTGTCCTATAAATTATATGCAATTGCGTACGAATTAGTTACTGTATACGCTGTTGCGTACGAATTCATTTTAGTAGCGATCTTTTACTGTTCGTTCGTTTATCGTGCGAAAAAGCCCGGGAAGAAAGCGGTCACCTGACCTAGTAGGCTGGGCTTGCTCTGACTGGCTCAGGCTCAGTAAGCCAGTGACGCTTCATTTCTGCTGCGACTGCTGAGTCGAGCAGAAGCACTTTTGTGAATTTGTGAAGTTCAGAGACACTGACACTAACTGGGGTGTAATTGTAGTGGGAGTCTATCATACATATATCAGGGATACTGCAGGGCCAGGTCAGGGCTAGTAAATAATCAGGCAGGGAGAGAGAGAGAGACAGGGACAAAGACCAGCTGCAGGGCCACAGAGTGAATTAAAAAATCTTTGGCATGGATAAGCAAAAGGGGTCCAGTTCAAGCCAGACTTTGAGCTTTAAAAAAAAGGAGAAGGTGGTACAGGGCAGCGCCAGCAGTGCCAAAAGACCTGTAGCCGGAGCATCTGCTAGTAATATTCCCAATACTTGGCCGTTGTTCCACCGGGCTAACCCACCAAGGCGCAACATTGTAGTGGAGAAGAAAGCAGATGAGGTAGTGGAGTGGATAGCAAGCTCCTCTCAATCTCAGCCGGATGATCTTCTGTCATCTGTTGATACAGTGTCCATATGTAGCCAGGGGTCAGACTCGTCCTGCTCCACCATTCCACTCAAGCAAACCCCGTCCTTTTCTGCCACCTCTCGGGCTTTAGTGTTCCCTCCTAGTGGTGTCTCTTCAGCAATTTCTAGGAAAAAAAGCCACCGAAGCCCAATTTATAATCCGGCGGTTATAGAGGACAGCCTCCCTGAGGATTTCTTAGAGGGCAGTCAGATTTTGGACTGCCCAGAATTGTCAGTTGGTGGGGAACAGTCTAATTTGCAAAAATGTGTTGTGGAGGAGTCTGATGAGGAATCTGATGTGTTAGGCCGGAGGACCTGTGAAGCGGAGGAGGATTTGAGCTCAGAGGAGGAGGGTGGTACTAGTAGTGGCAGCAACAGAGGCCAGAGTTGAGTTAGGCCCAGGGCTAGTGCTTCCCTGGAAACTAGCGAGACCCCAAATATAGTGAGGCCGGCACCAGGAAGTAAGCGTGCGAGAAGCTTGGCCAGCTGTGGAGGGCGCACGTCGGGTGTGTGGAAGTATTTTACCACTCTGCCGGGGGATAGCAGTATGGCCACGTGTAATTTCTGTAAGCAGAAATTGAGCCGTGGGAAAGCCGCAAATGTTGGGACCACTGCTCTGTGGAACCATTTGAAGCGGCGTCATGCCGGCAATTTAGAGCAGCCCAATAATAGTAAAGAGCTGGTTACTTATCTGGGGGTCCCTTCTGTCAGGCAGGCCGCATCCAGGGTCATAGCTCAGCCCGCATCCCCGGGTGTAAGTAGTACATCCACCTCATCGTCGCCCAGTGCGTGCATGTCTCCACCTC